>JADRCH010000158.1:3107541-3159882 GCA_019843965.1 Rhynchomys soricoides
TCCTGGAACTCACTCTGTAGACCAGGCTGGCCTCGAACTCAGAAATCCACCTGCCTCTGCCTCCCGAGTGTTGGGATTAAAGGCATGGTGCTATCACTGCCCGGCTCCTTTGCTTTTTTTGAGACCAGGTCTCGTGTAGCGTAGGCTGGCTTTGAACTCACTACATAGCAGAGCAGCAGAGGACCACCTTGAACTTCTGCTCCTCATACCTCCACCTCTCAACCACTAGGATTATGGGGGAGCACTACAATGCCCAGCTCATGCAGCACTGGGAGCACTACCACTCCCAGTTTATGCAAGGCTGGATGAATCCGACCAGGGCTTTGTGCATGCCAGGCAAGCAGCAAACCACAAGCCCCAGCCCCCAATCTAGTTTCTTGAATCTGACAAGTGTAAACGTTGGCTAACCACCACTATAAGATACAATATATCAGCTCCCTATGTGGTTTGTATCTGTAAGCATCTGGGAGGCTAAAGCATGATAATCAGCACAAGTTCAAGGCTAGCCTGGACTACATAGTGAGTTTCAGGCCACTAGTCTGAGCCACGGAGTAAGGGCCTTTCTCCACCCAAAAAAGACATGCTGTACGTGAAAAGCAGGTCCTGTGTGAGCTGATAGCCAACTTTATAAGTCAATGCCAGACTGGGTGATCTCCCATAAGAGCAGCTGCACTTCTGACATCACCTAGTGCCGTGGGAGCCAATTAAACCCCAATCATCTAGGGCCTTTCCCTCCCCCTTACCTAGAGCAATAAGTGACCCTGAGTGCCGTGGGGACTTGGATAGCCCCACCAGCGTGTGTCAGAGGTTGTTAATCCTTTCTTCCCTCCCTCCTTTCCATATTTCCTCCCATCCTGAGCACCCTGACCCTGGCCAATGATGAACTCTCACCCTGAAAGCCCCTACCCACCCTCCAAAGGTTTAAGTGGCCTTTGTTCCCCTCCTTAAATGAGCTGCCTCACTGAAGCTGTCTCCAGAGAGTTTGTTGTCTCGCTCACCGCCTCCTGTGGTCTCTTCTGCTCCCAGCATTTCCCACCTCGATTCCCCTCTCAGGATCCACCTATTGCTATCATAGGTCTTGATACCACGAGGGGTGGGGTGGCAGAGTCAGAATAGCACATTCTATTGGTACAAAAGAATTCAGCTGTGGCACCAAAGCTTAGCACCCAAGGTAGGAAGGGACCATGGGAAGAGCCTGACCATATCAGGACAGGGCAGAGACTATGTCACCCAAAGTTCCTTGGAAGGGGCCTCTTAGGAACACAAAGGGTTCATTGGGTATGGTGCCGGGTGCCTGCGAGTGAGGCTAGCCTGGGCTACATAATCAAATTTGTTTTGAGAAGAATTTTGAAGTACACTAGTCTAGCTGCATCTCTTCAGATCTTGGGTTGGAGACACAGCTCGGTTGGCAGAGTGCCCACCAGCATGAATGGAGCTATGGACACTGTCATAAAAACTGGGCCCAAGCTGTCACCATTCCTGGCCTTATTTAAAAATTTAAAAGTGACTCAATGTAGTAAAATAGTTGTTGGGTTTTTTTTTTAAGATTTATCATATATAAATGTGTGTGTGTGTGTGTGTGTGTGTGTGTGTGTGTGTGTTTGCATGCCAGAAGAGGGCATCAGATCCCATTACAGATGGTTGTGAGCCACTAGGAATTGAACTCAGGATCTCTGGAAGAACAGCCAGAGCTTTTAATTGCTGAGCCATCTCTCTAGTCCATAAAATATTTTTTTAATTATATTTGTGTGTGTGTGTAGGTATAAAGACAAACCCTTGTATCAGTGGGTCCCAGGGATTGAACTCAGGTCCTCAGGCTTGGCAGCAGGCAGCTCCAAACATTGAACTGTCTCACCTGCTGTAGTAAAAACTTTTGAATTAACAATAAGACAACGGCTTCCTGGATCTGAAAACCTTGATCCCGCTTTGCCATTCAGAGCTGGCTCAGCAGTTAAGCACACTTGTTCTTGCATAGGATAGGGGTCAATTCCCAGCGGCCATATGGTGGCTCACAGCCATATGGTGCCATGAGATTCAGAGCCCTTTTCTGACTTTTCTTTCTTTCTTTCTTTCTTTCTTTTTTTTTTTTTTTTGGTTTTTCCGAGACAGGGTTTCTCTGTGTAGCCCTGGCTGTCCTGGAACTCACTCTGTAGACCAGGCTGGCCTCGAACTCACAGATCCGCCTGCCTCTGCCTCCCGAGTGCTGGGACTAAAGGCGTGTGCCCATAGCTTGGCCCAAGTTCTCTTCTCCTTTTAAATGTGTAGGGGAAGTTTTTATCTCACCATCTTCCGAGCCAAATTCCAAGACCAGGCGGATGGACATCTGTTCCACTTCTGGAGCCTGGTGGCAAATGGCATCATGGCAGGAGTATGTTCATAAGGGATAATGTGCCAGGCAGTGGTGGCGCACGCCTTTAATCCCAGCACTTGGGAGGCAGAGGCAGGCGGATTTCTGAGTTCGAGGCCAGCCTGGTCTACAGAGAGAGTTCCAGGACAGCCAGGGCTACACTGAGAAACCCTGTCTTGAAAAACAAAACAAAAAAAGAACATTTGAACAGTGAACTGGATAAAATGGCCCAGCTCTCAAAGAGGCATCAGCATTCAGGGGACTTCTAAACTTCCCAAAGCACATGGAGAGCTTTGGGCCAGACTTATTCAGCAAACTCCTAGGGGAAGGTCGAAAGTGAGAGCCTGGTCAGCCGTGCCTTTCATGGCTGTCCTGGTTCCTGGAGTCCCCAGGGCCTGTCCACACCCTTCCTCTGCATTCCTCAGCTCTGTGGTCCCCACCTCTTTTCAACACCCTGCGTTCTGTCTGAGGACGGAATGGGCTGAATAATATTTTCCATGTTCTCAATGAGACTCAAGAATGGACATGATTCAGGCAGAACCCAGGCCTGCCAGGAGCAGAACGCTAATCAGCCACCAGGGGGCGCCATGTGCCCGTAGTCCCTGCTTCTGGGATTGTGCCGATCTGAGGCGAGTTGGTTGAACCTAATACAACCAACTTTCTGAGCCCAGAAGGAAATACTTTACACAGGTTCCTTTTTGCTTATAGAAGATCAACGATGAGACGTAAATTCTGACTATTTTGCTTATATGATCCACTCAGTCCTTGGAACCTGCGTTACCCATTATTCGTAATAAATGGTATAAGTAACAACCCCATTGGCTCATTGGATTGTTGTGAGCCTGTAATCAAGCAGAAACTTGCAGGAAGCAAGGGCTGATCATATCAGGGGCTTTTGATTGTTACAGGAGCAGTGGCTCTCAGCTAAGTACCAGCAGAGTTTGCTGGAAAGAAACTCTCAACTACACCCTAAGCATCAGACACACCATTCATCAAAACCAAGACCTAGCGCATGCTAGGCAAGTGTTCCACAACCGAATTCACCCCACCCCCCTTGGCTGTATTGGAACATACTATACAGAATAGACTGGCTTTGAACTCAGAGATCTATCTGCCTTTGCCTCTTGAGTGCTGGGATTAAAGATGTGCCCCCACACTTGGCTTTTTAATTTTGTAAAACTATTTATTTATTTATTTATTTATTTATTTATTTATTTATGTGTGTACACCTGTCCCATGGCTAGTGTCAGAGGACAGTTTGCTGGAATTGGTTCTCTCCTTCCACCATGCAGGTCCCGGGTATAGTATTCAGGTCATCAGACGTGGAGACAAATGACTTTACCCAATGACTGTCCAGCCCAGCTGCTTTGGCTTTCCTCTCCCAGGAGACAAATTGACAGGCTTGTGCCACCAGACCTGCCTCAGTCTTAGCGTCTTTTGTTTCATGTGTGTATATACTTGATGTATGTGCACATGCACGTGGAGGTCAGAGGTCAGCATCCAGGTCTTCCTGAATTGCTCACAGCTCCCTTTTATTTGTTTAGTGTGTTTATGAATGGGGACCGCATGTGCATGCCATAGTGTGCATGTGGAGGTCACAGGACAGCTCTCAGACCCAGTTCTTACCATCCACTGGGATCAAGATCAGCTGAGCCAGGCAGTGGTGGCGCACACCTTTAATCCCAGCACTTGGGAGGCAGAGGCAGGCGGATTTCTGAGTTTGAGGCCAGCCTTCTACAGAGTGAGTTCCAGGACAGCCAGGGCTACACAGAGAGACCCTGTCTCAAAAAAACAAAGAAAGAGACAGTCTCTCACAGAACCTGAGAGTCCCAACTCAGATCCTCACTCTTGCCCGGCAAGCCTTGTACTGACCATTCCATCTCTCCAGACCTTTATATTTGTTTTTTGTTTTTATGGTTTTTTTGTTTTTGTTTTTTTTTTTTTGGTTTTTTTTTTTTTTTTGGTGGAACAGGGTCTTGCTATGTAGCCCAGGCTGGTCTAAAACTTGTATTATGTCAGCTGAACTGACCTGGCTCTGCTCCTCTTTTAGCCTTCTGCATCTCATGTTTCAAGACTGCACTTCTTTCCTCCCCCCCTTCTCCCTCTGACTCCACTCGCTCCAACCCGAACATTATTTATTTATTATATGTGAATACACTGTAGCTGTCTTCAGACACACCAGAAGAGGGCATCAGATCTCATTACAGATGGTTGTGAGTCACCATGGGGTTGCTAGGATTTGAACTCAGGACCTCCAGAAGAGCAGTCAGTGCTCTTAACCGCTGAACCATCTCTCCAGCCTCCAGCCAGTGTTTTTTTCCTTTCTTTTCTTGTTTAGACTGGGTTTCTCTGTGTAACTTAGAGATCCACTTTCCCCTCTGCCTCTACCTCCCAAGTGCTGGGATTAAAGGCGTGGGCTACCATGTCTGGTGACACTGAGCCAACTCTCCAACCCATACTGAGTCTCATAAATTGAGGGAAATTATAAGAACAGAAGAGCTGGTGGGGTCTGTTTTCTGCTGCTGACTTGGAGGCTGGTCTGTCGCAGGATATCTGCGTCATACTGTGAACCTCAAGATTGTGTTGCTTACTGAAAATGCCTGTTTCTACTTGTGGTGTGGCTCAGCCCTTAGCACACACCTTTAACCCTCTGGCTGGCATATAGACATGCCCTTAGAATGTGCCTTTAATCCCAGACAATGAAGGCAGTTTGTAGAAGGAAGCACCCATGTTTGAAAGTGGCAGACAAGGTGGCAAGTCAAAAAAGATTTGAGAGGATAGGATCTGCCCAACTCTCACGAGAAGAGAGAAAGATAGGCTACTGAAGAGAGAGCAGGCAGAGAAAGAAAAAAAAAAATAAGAGGTGGCAGTTTTACTGGAAGAGCTGTATAGAGACAAGACAGTCTAGACACGGGTGATGACAGAATGAACCAGCAGAGCAACTCAGGAAAGGCCGAGAGAGAAGCTGGATTGAATCAGTCAGTTTGGAGAGAAGTTTGAGCCGTTTGGAGAGAAGTTTGAGCCAGAACAGCTGAATTGAAGCAGCCAGCCGGAGATCAGAAAGAACAAGAAAGAGTGAGCTTACTAGCAGCAAGTCTCAGATGCTGAGAACATACTAGGCCTGGATTAGACTGTACGGAGGCCAGAAGCTTCCAGGACCACGCCTAGGTTAGCAGACCAGGGCAGTAAAGCCTCTGAGACATCAATTACCTCGGGAGAATAAAAGTAACTATAACATAGGTCACGGAAGAACTCTGGCCCAAGAATTCATTCAGGAGGCCCCACCCTGTACACATAAAGCCATATTCCTGTGAATGCAATATTCAAAGGGGCCAGAAGAGGGCACCAGGTCGTCCCAGTCCCTGTTGCCCCTCCCCCTCCCCCCAACTGAAGTTACTTGCTGGGAACCAAACTCCAGTCCTCTCAACAAAAGCTATTGTGTCAGGTCCAAAATTAAAAAAGAAGGAGGAGGAGGAGGAGGAGGAGGAGGAGGAGGAGGAGGAGGAGGAAGAGGAGGAGGAGGAAGAAGAGCTGGCTAAGAACACCGACTGCTCTTCCAGAGGTCCTGAGTTCAATTCCCAGCAACCACATGGTGGCTCACAACCATCTGTAATGGGGTCTGATGCCCTCTTCTGGTGTGTCTGAGGACAGCTGTAGTGTACTCACATATATACATGTAATAAATAAAATCTTTAATAAAAAACCAAACAAACATAAAACCAAAAACCACCTGGGCAGTGGTGAAGCACGCCTTTAATACCAGCTCTCAGGAGGCAGAGGCAGGTGGATCTCTGTGAGTTGGAGGCCAGTCTGCTCTACAGAGCGAGTTCAAGGACAGCCAGAGCTACAGAGAAACCCTGTCTTAAAAAAATAAAATCCAAACAGTAGCAAAACCCAAACCAGGGGTTTGTAGCTAATGGAGGGCTTACCTAGCATGCACAAAGTTTGAAGTTGAGCCCCAGCACCCCAGAAAACAATCCTGGTGGCACACTCAAACATTCAGCACTCAAGGACATAGAAGCAGGAAGACAGAAGATCTAGGTCTCAGGATTCAGCTCACTGGCGAACCAGGTGAGCTCCAGCTTCAGTGAGAACGAGGTAAGGAGCTAAAGGAAGATACTGACTGCATACATATGCATGGGTCCATGCGTACACTCCCCAAATACATGCAAAATAAAAAGTGAAAATAAAGGCTGGAGAGATGGCTCAGTGGTTAAGAGCACTGACTGTTCTTCCAGAGGTCCTGAGTTCAATCCCCAGCAACCACATGGTGGCTCACAACCACCTATAATGAGATCTGGTGCCCTCTTCTGGCCTGCAGACATACATTCATGGTGTGCCTCCATGCGTGGTTTTTGTGGATCTGGGAGTTGGACCCAGGACCTCATACATGTAGGCAAGCACTCCACCAATAAGCTGCTTTAAAAAGAGTCTTAAAACAACAAAAACAACAACAACAACCCACAACTGTTTGTTTTAAATATTTTTTCTATGTATATGTGTGAAGAGCAGAAGAGAATTTTAGAAGTCCCTTCTCTGCTTCTATCATGAATCCAGCCGTCAAATGCAGGTCCGTAGACTTGGCAGCAAGCCAGGGTAGTCATGGAGCTATCTCCCTGACCCTAAAAATGTTTTGTTTGTGTGTTTGCTTGTTTGTTTTGGGCAGGCTGAACATTTAGCTCAACACTTGCTCTGCATGGAGACGCTGGGTTTGTTCCCCAGCTCTGCACAGAAAAGACATGTTTTTTGGTTCTGTACTATCCTCCTGAGTGGTGGGTTCAGACATGTGTGCGGCCTTCTCTCTTAACCTGTGTGTTTGTTGTTTACCAGGATGCTAAGTGAGGCACGGAATTGTGAGTTTGTGTTCTTTCCAGGGAGTGTCAGGTACTTCTGGCAGCAGAAGTGGTGGTCTCTACAGAAGGCAGACCCAGTAGGCTTCAGTCCAGGCTCCTGCCCTGCGTCAGCTTGTCTTTTAGCTGCTGCGCAGGGATTCTGTCTAGCTTTGTTTTGGAAAGGCTGTTGGGGAGTGCAAGGGTGCTCATCACCTTAGGCAAAATTACTCGGTATCACTCCATTGCTCCCTCAGATGCCCATGCTAACCATGGCCCCTCACACAGGCTTCCAGCTGAAGACAGGCTGGCTTAGCACTTTGTTTTTCACTCATTTAAATTGTTTATTCATTTGTTTGGTTTGGGTTGGTTGGTTGTTTTTTGGGTTTTTTTTTTTGCTTGTTTTTGTTTTTTTTCCCGGGACAGGGTTTCTCTGTGTAGCCCTGGCTGTCCTGGAACTCACTTTGTAGACCAGGCTGGCCTCGAACTCAGAGATTGACCTGACTCCCATCTTCCAAGGGCTGGGATTAAAGGCGTGCACCATCATTGCCTGGCAGCACTTTCTTTTTCTTTCTTTCTTTTTTTTTTTCCTTCGAGACAGGGTTTCTCTGTGTAGCCCTGGCTGTCCTGGAACTCACTCTGTAGACTAGGCTGGCCTCAAACTCAGAAATCCGCCTGCCTCTGCCTCCCGAGTGCTGGGATTAAAGGTGTGCGCCACCACTGCCTGGTAGCACTTTCTTAAGAAGTAAAAAAGCAAAGGAAGGAAGGAAGGAAGGAAGGAAGGAAGGACAGACAGACACATTGTCTCATTTGTCTCCTGTAGCCCAGGCTGCTCTCAGACTCTCCATGGAGCTGATTTTGTTTCTAATGTCTCAGTTACCCAAAAGGCTGGGATTTGAGGCTTGTCCCAACCCCAACCCCTCCGCCAGGCTTGAACTCATAACCATCTCTCCCAGTCTCCCTGTCTCTGACTCCAGCATTAGCCTAGATGATTTCTGTCTATTAGGGTATCTACTTGACTTTGTTGAGAAGTGGTCAATTCCTGGAGCACCCTCTCCCCCTCCTCCCTCACCCCCCACGAGCAGGGCTCCAGAAGTTAGAAACCCTCCCTCTGTTCTGAGGCAAGTGCCAGCAGAAGCTTATGAAGACCTTGGGAACCCATCTGTCACTGGAGGTGTTTTTACATAAATGTTCGTGACATCTGTCACCAGGGTCCTTAAAAAGCCCTTCACAGTTCATCTCCCATGAGTTCATCCACCCTAAATAGAGTGGGAGTCACGGAGGGCAGGCAGGAACCTGCTCAGAGTCCTGTCAGAAGATGCCCCAGCCAGGCACAAACTCTTCCCCTGTTACCTTCCTGTGGTGACCTAAAGTGGCCACCTTCTGAGATTATCATTGGGCACTCACCTATGACCATCAGGGTTAACCAGTCAGGTCTCAGGCTTTAGCCAACGTGATCCTTCTGGAGCCTTGATTTGGCTAATAACTCCTTCCGTCCCCCCAGGGTAGTCAGGCTACCTCTGGCTAGTTCTCTGCTTACTTTTCTTCTCTGAAAACTCCCATTCACTCCCTTCCTGACCCCATCGAGTCTCTCTCCACACCCCCAGACAGGTTTTCTCTGTGTAGCCTGACTGTCCAGGCCCTTGCTTTGTTCACAGATCTGCTTGCTCTCTGGTGGTATTAAAGGGATGTGTCATCAGGCCGGGTTCTAACCGTGTATATTTCATCACAGCTCTAGAGAGCCTCACGGATTGACATCTGAACTGAGTCTCTCCATGTTCTCAGTTGGGGGTGATGTCACCTCCAATCACTGCTTCTATATCCACTGGATGTTAGTGCCACCCGACCCCGCCACTATCAGTGTCAGCTGGCACCAACACAAGTTCCCATGAGCTGCCTTCCAGAGAGCAGAGAACTTCAGAAGGCATCTTGTCTCTTCCACCTCTCTCTCCCCTAGCCCAGTTAGTCTGATTTCTAAATGATCCAGAGCCTGCCAATTTCTGACCATTTTCCTATTTTCTGTACTAGCCTAAGGAATGTTCATCTCAGGCCTGGAACATTCCAGCTGGGCCCCTTCCCCCACTGGTCCCTGCAACCTGCTCTGGCTCTTCATAGTCCAGATTCAGCCTCTAAAACAGCTAAGTATTTCCTTCCTGTCTTCTCGGATGAGAGCCTCCAGCGATTTCTGGTCTTGTCCAGAATAAAAAACAAACACTCAGCCAGGCAGTGGTGGCGCACGCCTTTAATCCCAGCTCTTGGGAGAGAGAGGCAGGAGGATTTCTGAGTTTGAGGCCAGCCTAGTCTACAGAGTGAGTTCCAGGACAGCCAGGGCTACACAGAGAAACCCTGTCTTGAAAAACAAAAAACAAAAACAAACAAACACTCTGTTGTGTATGTGTGCAGGCATACATGCATGTGTAGGCTGACCAGCCAGAAGCCAACCACAAGCATCTTGACACCCCATTCCACCCTGCTTTTTTTTGGGGGGGGGGGGGCTCACTGTGTAGCCCTGGCTGACTTCTAACTCACTGTGTAGACCAGGCTAGACTTGTACTCCCAGACACCCTCTTGCCTCTACTTACCCGGTGCAGATTTTCACAGGACTTCTGAGGGCTGAACTTAGGTACATGTTGTTCATGCAGGATACATATGACCAACTAAGCTATCTTTCCAGCTCTCATTTTGTTTTTATGATTTGTTCTTATCTATGTGCCTGTGTGTGTGTGTGTGTGTGTGTGTGTGTGTGTGTGTGTGTGCATCAGATCCTCCTGAGCTGGGGTTAGGAATCTGAACAGTTCAGTTCATCTGGAAGAATGAGCGGTAAGTAAGTGTGCTTTTAACAGACAGCCCAGCCCTTACCTTTTATGTGTTTGTTTAATGTAAATGACTGTTTTGTCTGCATGTATGTATGTGTACAACAAACAATCCTGGAGTCTAAGGAAATCAGAGGAAGACTTCAGTTACACTGGAACTGGAGTTACAGATAGTTGTAAGCTTCCCTGTATGCTGAAAATCAAACCTAGATCTTCGAGAGCAATAGATACAGGACTGTAGAGAGGGCTCAGCAGTTAAAGCATTGGGTAGTTATCCAGAGGACCTGGGTTCGATTCCTAGCATCAACATCCTAACCCTCTGCTGCACAGGAATGGCCTTGTTTGGAAATAGAGTCTCTCTCTCTCTCTCTCTCTCTCTCTCTCTTGGTTTTTCAAGACAGGTTTTCTTTGTGTAGCCTTGGCTGTCCTGAAACTCACTCTGTAGACCAGGCTGGCTTTGAACTCAGAGATCCACCTGCCTCTACCTCCCAAGTGCTGGGACCAAAGGGGTGCGCCACCACAGCAAGACTTGAACGTCTCTTTTAAAAGAACACATTTTTTTTTTCCCCTGAAATTTTGAAACAGGGTCTTGCTATGCAGCCTGAGCTGGCTTTCTATTTGCAATCCTTCTGCCTCACCTCTGCCGTGCTGCCAAGAGCTGGAAAATTTGGCCAAGACAGACATATGGAGGGCCAAGGCCATGGTAGGGAGGACTATAGAGATGCATTAGGCCACAGAGGGATAGGCTCTTGTTGGTAACCCTGGTTTCAAACATTGTAGCCCCTATGCTTGAGATGCCCCCATTGGCTGTTCTTTCAAGCCCCTTTGTCCCCTAAGGTAGTCCGTAGGGGTGAACATGGCTGCCTTCCTTGTTTCTACTATGCATATATTTATTGGTCTGTTTATTCCTACCACTCTTAAGAGCAAGTCTCTTGAGGTCAAGGTCTCCCGCTCCTGCTTCAGTCAGAAGGGCTGCGTTTACCTGCTCCTTGGGGACCTGTTTATTGAGCACCTACTGTATCAGCCCTGTTGTCAAAAGCCCTAGCGATAAGAGTTATAGAAGAAGCTGGACCTAACTGTTGGCTTTCAGAAGCCTGTGTTCCGGTGAGTGGCGATGGCCTGCTGGCTGTCAACTGCTGCTAAGCAAGAGGGAGAGTCACCACTAGGATGGTCGGGGAGCGAGGCAGCAGTGACAGTTATGGGGATGGAGGCCTCTCAGGAGGGGACAGCTGAGCTCAGACCAGGATGAGACATGCAGGGAGGTTTGGAGGTACCTGGGGAACTGCATTACAACTTGGGCAGGGGTTGGGTGGGTACCTCCTGGGGCCTGGGGCAGTGTCTAGAGGTACTGGGAATGGGGTTTGCTTTCAGCTAGTAGATGGTGACAAAGAGTGCCCCTCAACACCATGTCCAGGGCATCTTCAGCCACAGAGCAGTCCCACACTTAGGGTTCTCAGGATATATATCCCTCAGTTATAGAGAGGAGGGAAGATCTCACCCTAGCCTTTGTATGACTGTTGTTGGAACTGTGGTGATGGGGAGGGCCCAGTCCTGGGACTGTGCCCTGGAAGGAAACTGGAATAAAGCCACAGAGTGTCAAGGAAAAGAAAAGAGATCTCAGGGAAGTTTCCAGAGTTTCCATTCTAGCCCTGTGTTGTGGCACATGCCTGCAATCCCAGCAAATGGAGGAGGGAGGGTCGGTTCAAGCTCATCCTCACCTACATAGCAAGTGGGAGGCCAGCCTGGGCTACATGAGCTCTTGTCCCACAAATGAGACAAATATACAAACCCCAAAGCCCTAGGAAGCTGAAGAGATGACTCCAGGAAAGGACTTACTGCTCTTGCAGAGGTCCTGAGTTCAATTCCCAGCATCGACTCAGGTAGTTCACAACTGTTTGCAATGCCAGCTCTGGGGAATCTGGCGCCCTCTTCTGGTCTCCACAGGTACCTGCACCCACTTCCTCACAGAGATACACAAGCATAAAATCTTTTAGCTAGACCTGGTGATGTACATCCCTTGATAAATCTTAAAAAAAGAAAACAGGCCCTCAATGCTAGGGATGCAGCTCGTCTGGTAGAGTCCTTAGCTATCGTCACCTGAGCTCTGTTTTTTTTTTGTTTGTTTGTTTGTTTGGTTGGTTGGTTTTTAAATGAAGTTCCAGGTTTTTTGTTGTTGTTGGTTTGGTTTGTGGTTTTTTGGTCTTTTTTTTTTTTTTTTGGTTTTTCGAGACAGGGTTTCTCTGTGTAGCCTTGGCTGTCCTAGAACTAACTCACTTTGTAGACCAGGCTGGCCTTGAACTCAGAAATCCATCTGCCTCTGCCTCCTGAGTGCTGGGACTAAAGGCGTGTGCCACCACTGCCCAGTTGTTGTTGTTGTTTTAAAGATCTATTTATTTATTTTATGTATATGAGTACACCGTCGATCTCTTCAGACACACCAGAAGAGGGCATCAGATCTCATTTTGGATGGTAGTGAACCACCATGTGGTTGCTGGGAATTGAACTCATGACCTTTGGACAAGCAGTCAGTGCTCTTAACTGCTGAGCCATCTCTCCAGCCCCCAGCTCTGATTTTTATCCTAGCATGTTGGAGCAAGGGCAGAAGCATCAGTAACTGCAGGGAGTTCCAAATTGCGTTCAGGCACCCACCCCGGTGGCATACACAGACATATAAATAGATCTAAAAAAACAATCAGTTTTTTAAAAAATTTAAAAATAAGTGAAGGCAGGGGCAGGTGAATCTCTGAGTTTAAGGCCAGCCTGGTCTACAGAGTGAGTTCAAGGACAGCCAGGGCTACACAGAGAAACCCTGTCTCAACAATACAAACAAACAAACAACAACAACAACAAAATCAAAAAAAGAGCAGAGCTCTGACTCAGCCTGTAAGAGAGGCCTGTAGACCTACTGTGGGCTGATGATCCATAATGAACAAGGTAGATAGGCAGGATTCTGTCTACAAGGTATCTACAACTTCCTTAGGAGACTGGGAGGCCCAGAACAGCCAAGAGCCGGGGGTGTGGCTCAGCTGGTAGAGTATTTACCTCACATAGACAAAGCTCTGGGTTTCCAGGTCCAGTTTTGCATGCCCTGGGTATGATGGGAGTCCCCGTCATCCTAGCACTTGGAAGGTCGAAGTTGAAGGGTTGAAGTTCAAAGTCATCCTTGCTATGGCTACTGTGATGGTTTGTACAGGTTCGGCCCAGGGAGTGGCACTATTAGGAGGTGTGGCCTTTTGGAGTAGGTGTGGCCTTGTTGGAGTAGGTGTGGCCTTGGAGTAGGTGTGTCACTGTGGGCGTGGGCTTTAAGACCCTTATCCTCCTAGCTGCCTGGAAGCCAGTATTCTGCTAGCAGCCTTCAGATAAAGATGCAAAACTCTCAGCTCCTCCTGCACCATGCCTGCCTGGAGCTGCCATGCTCCGGCCTTGATGATAATGGACTGACCCTCTGAACCTGTAAGCCAGCCCCAGTGAAATATTGTCCAGAGTTGCATCTCGATCTGTAGGCAGCAGAAGGGGACTGTGTCGCACACTGGGTGGAGCTTGAGCATTAGAGACCTCAAAGCCCGCCTCCACAATGACACACTTCCTCCAATAAGGTCACACCTCCTAAAAGTGCCACTTCCTATGGGCCAAGCATTCAAACACATTTGTCCATGGAGGGCCAAACCTATTCACACCACCACACCCTGCCACAACCAAACAAAGTAAGAACAATAAAGATAAAACACAAAGTCACACAGCCGAGGTGACTCTGAAGTAGGTTAGGCTGAAATCTGGTACTGGGTTCCCCTGAGTCTTTGACTTTTGTATCCAAGAGTGGGCTATAGTTTACTACCTGTAAAATCAGTAGCAACGCTGGGATCTAATTGGTTGTACTCCGTTGCTAGAAAGAAGTTCTCCTGAGACTGTGTGTAGCTTAGTTGCTACAGTGCTTGCATAGCATGTATGAAGTCCTGGGTTCAACTTAATTTCATATTAATTGGGAATGGAGGCAGGAGGCTCAGTCCAAAGTCATCCTTGGCTATGCGGCTACATAACTGGGGTACATGAGATTCTGTCTCAAAAAAGAAAAGAAAGAGCCGGGCAGTGGTGGCGCACACCTTTAATCCCAGCACTTGGGAGACAGAGACAGGCAGATTTCTGAGTTTGAGTCCAGCCTGGTCTACAGAGTGAGTTCCAGGACAGCCAGGGCTACACAGAGAAACCCTGTCTCGAAAAACCAAAAAAAAAAAAAAAGAAAAAAAGAAAGGTTTATATTGTTCTCTCTATAGGTGCATAACTTTCCTCAAAAAAGGCTGGTCCTATCAGTAAATTGATTTTCAATTTTTCCTTTGAAATGGTCTTACTGTATAGCCTGGGTTATCCTAGAACTTGCTTTGTAGACCAGGCTGGCCTTGACTTTATAGTGATTTGCCTGACCTCTGCTTCCAAATACTGGGATTAGAGGTGTGTGCTACCACACTAGCGATTTTCTGTTTTGTTTTTTTGGTTTTTCGAGACAGGGTCTTTCTGTGTAGCCCTGGTTGTCCTATAACTCCCTCTGTAGACCAGGCTGGCCTCGAACTCACAGATATCCACTTGCCTCTGTCTCTCTGAAATTAAAAGCAGTCATGTGTTACCCCTGCAAGGCTCAGAGTCTCTTTTAATCACTACTACAGGTCAACTATTATTCCGGGCTCTAAGAGTCCCTGGGATGCTACAGGAAAGCTGTTCTTGTGTGCATATGTTTCCTTTCAGGTAGAAACTGCAGGAAAGTATCTTAAGCAGGAAGGGGGCTGGAGAGATGGCTCAGTAGTTAAGAGCACTGACTGCTCTTCCGGAGGTCCTGAGTTCAATTCCCAGCAACCACATGCTGGCTCATGCTGGCTCATTCTGGCATCTGAAGACAACTACAGTGTATTCATAGACATAAATTAAATAAATCTTAAAAAAAAATAAATAAAAAGCAGGAAGTCCCTGAAACTGATCAGACTATCTAGGCTTCTTCCTGCCAGGGTAAGCAATGAAAACTGAGAATCCCTCCTTGATCCCTCCTTGACTAATTGAGCTGAGCTGCACAGTTTCAGACTAGACCCAGAAGCAGCAGCAACCATTGAAGCTGCCTGGAAGAGGTTTAGACCAACTGAGGCAGATGGAAGGACTCCCCCCCCCCCCCCGACCGGTTGAGCTGCCTGCAGGCTGTGCAGTGTGCTCCAGGTTCTCAGCTTGATCAGCTGTCACCTGTGCTGGGATAGACCCTTGGTGATGGAGAGATCCACCTGCCTCCGCCTCCTGAATGCTGGGGTAAAAGGCAAACCACCACCCTGTCATGAGGCTGGTTTTTTGTTTTGTAGTTGTTTTTTGAATTATTTCTGCTCCTGTATGTAACCTCAGTAAAACCCATGGGTTGATCAAGTTGGATGTAGGTTTTTTGGTCTATCATGGACTCCCTGTATGGAGTGAGTAGATGTGTGTTGTATCTACCCAGGAAAAGTTTTGTCACACAACAGTTTGTAGAGGACTACTTATTTTATAGTCACATCTGGTATAGCCTTGAAGCGTGTCATCAGGAGAGACCCAGACACTATGCAGATAGTTTATTTCTAGGTCTTCCAATAGAATGGGAAGTCCTCAGTTTTCCTCTTCTATATAATGGGTTCAGCAGGATTCAGGAGACGACGCCAGGCTGTGGTGGTGCTTGACTTTAGTCCTAGCATTCTGGAGGCAAAAGCAGATCTCTGAGCTGGAGGCCAGCCTGGTCTACAGAGTGAGGTCCAGGACAGCCAGGACCTCAAAGAGGAAACTCTGTCTTGTGTGTCAACTTGACCCAGGCTAGAGTCATCAGAGAAAAAGGTGCCTCAGTTTAGGAAATGCCTCCATGAGATCCAGCTGTAGGGTATTTTCTCAATTAGTGATCAATTGGACAGGGCCAGCCCATTGTGGGTGACCCATCCCTGGGCTGGTGGTCCTGGGTGATTGATGTAAGAAAGCAGGCTACACAAGCCATGAGCAGGTAAGCCCATAAGCAACACCCCTCCCTGACCCCCACATCAGCTTTTGCCTCCAGGCTCCTGCCCTGCTTGAATTCCTGTCCTGACTTCCTTCCTTCCACAGCAGTGTGGACATGTAAGCCAAATAAACCCTTTCCTCCCCAACTTGCTTTGTGGTCCTGGTGTTTCATGATAGCAATCAAAACTCTAAGAGACACAGGTATCCAGGAAATGTAAATGCAGGACCAGGGGCTAAGGATGGCTTAGTGGGCTCTGTCTGGAGTCTGTGTGTAAGAATCCGTGGGTCAGGTAGAGGCAGGTGGATTTCTGAGTTAGAGGCCAGCCTGGTCTACAGAGTGAGTTCCAGGACAGCCAGGGCTACACAGAGAAACCCTGTGTGTGTGTGGGGGGAATCGGTGGGTCATTATCTTGGATGCCTCACGCTCTCCTAAGCAGAGGGGACAAGAAACTGTAAGCAGAATGTTTCATTGCAGGGTAGGGTTTGATGGGCCCATGGGGTAGTGACCCTACAGTAAATATAGGGTGCACTATCTCAACTGTCCTTTTTATCTGAGGTTTCAATTCCCTGGTGTCTAATTTCAGGATGGAGGGTGCCAGAGGCATCCTGGGGTGCCAAGGCTCGGAGGCTGCTGAGCTGTGGGAAGGGATAAGGACAGAAAGGCCTAGAGTCTACAGATGGTCCTTCCATCCCTGCGGGTCCTTTCACATTCTGTCAGCTTCTGTCAGCTTTGAGCCTGTTATCCCGGGGTTTCTCTGGGCTCTGCAGTCGCTCCTTTGAGCTGCAGTCATTGAAGGGAACAGCCAGTTCTCGGGTGGCCCACATCCTAGAGCCTCTGGTCCCAGTTCTCCAAGCATTCCGGGTGTTGTTTTGCATACAGAGAGCAGCAGCTGCCCTTTGTAATACCAGCGCCCCACCCCCAACTTCTGGGTTCTCCTCCTCCCCTAGTACTCCTGCTTCTTTGGATAGAAAGAAGTCAAGGAATTGGGAATCCTAAGATTTGGTCATTCAATCATCGCCATTCACAAGATTTTTCTTTTCTCTTTGTCTTTTGAGATAGGATCTCACCCTGTAGTGCTGGATAGCCTGGAATTCCCCTCGGCAGCCCGGGCTAGCTTCTCCTTTTACTGGACTATAGATGTGTACCACTCAATTGGCTTACCAGTTTACCAAACTTTTTACTGTACTTCTTTGTATGTCGGGGAGTGGTGACCACAGCATGTTTGGAGAGATAAACCTGTCGCCTTCCACCACGTGGTCCTAGACACCAGGCTTGCATGGCATGATCTACTATGCTTCACCGTGTTTTTAAAGAACCTACTATGCCAGAGGGATACACAATTGAGCCAGGAATTAAATGATAAATCAGCCATAAGAATTTATGGTTTTTTTCCTTCCTGTTTCTTTAACTTCTTTCTTTTTTCCCGAGACAGTTTCACTGTGTAGCCCTGACTGTCCTGGAACTTGCTCTGTAGACCAGGCTGACCTTGACCTTACAGAGATTCTTCTGCCTCTGCCTCCCAAGTGCTGGGAATAAAGGCGTACATCACCACCGCCTGGCTCTTTTTTCTTTTCTTTTGCATGTTTTATTTTGTATAAATGGGTGTTTTGCCTGCCTGCATGTCTGTGGAGCGCTTTGTGTGCCTGGTCCCTGTAGAGGCCACTAGTGGACGCTGGATCCCCTGGATCTGGCGTTTTTGACAGCTGCAGGTAGTCCTGTGTGCTGGGACTCAAATCCCTTGGGTTGTATTGGCGATACACTGAGCTGTATCCTAGCCCAGAACTTCATCTTAGTTGTTAGACATAGCTAAATGATAATTTATGCTTATCATTAACGCCAAGGGGACAGTTAGCAGTCCAGTCATATTGACTGAGGGGAACTGCACTGAAGTCATGAATTGGTGTTGGTTTTTGAAGGCGGCATAACGGTCAGCGGTCAGCTGGGGCTGTGCTACATAAGCACCTTGACACAGACAAATGTAATTCAGTCAGTGGTCTGGAAGGTGCTCCTGCCCCTAATTCACAAGGCCAGAGAAGTTTGTTTCAGGAGCGAGATCTGAATCCAGATAGCCCAGCTCCAGAGCCTTCCAGGCTGCCCAGAGCTCAGAGCTAGGCACTATAGTGGAAGAGGGAATCTTGCAGGCCTCCAAAGGCTGGAAGAAGAATCTGAGACGGACGCCTGAGAACAAAGGGAGACCTTTTAGGGTTTTGGAGATGGGGGGTGGGGACGGGGAAGTGACCTGGTCAGAATTGAAATTTCAAAAGCTCCCAGTAGCTGGAGGGGGTGGGGGATGGGAAGAGTCGGGGCCTGGAGGCTGATGGGAGGCTGCTCCCTCCTACCCAGAGAACAGATAGCTAAGGCCTTAGGGCGGGTACTGCTCTGCCTATGGAGCTACGCAGTCGCAGGAGCCAGGGGTGGAAGATGTCGGGAAGGTACGTGTCACAGGGCTGGGGACTGCCGGTCTTGGAGCAGAGATCAAGGGTCATGTTTGGGGGCGTGCATAACTGGGTGTGGGGGACATGGATGTGCTTGAAGGGGGACCTGGGTGGGAACGGCTCTGATTTGGGATCAAGTTGCTCGCCGTGGTCTCCATTTTGTCGGTGTGTGTTTGATGTTGCTTGGTCCCTGATGGCCTCCTGCACGTGACTTTGGGGCCTCTGTCCATAGGATCTGTTTCTTGGAGCTTTAGAGGCGGAGTGGGCTTTCTCCGAATTTTTCTTATAAATGTCTTTTTCACACCCTGGTGCTAGTAGTGACTGAACGCAGGGCCTGGAGCGTGCTAGGCAAGTGCTCCACACTTGGGCGAAGTGCTTCCTTTTGCAGGTATATAAAGTCCTTAATCTCGGTTCCGCTGTCACCCACCTGCGATCTGAGATAGTAAAACCGGCCTCTTAGGCGGGTTAGGATCATTCATATGTAAAATGTGCATGTTAATCCCAGCATTTAGGGGCTTTAGGGTAGAAGACCGTAGGTGGGAGACGGTAGCAATCTGGGCTCCACTGTTAAAAAATAAGTAAGGGTTAGTGAGACGGCTTAGTGGGTAAAGGTGCTTGCTGCCAAGCGTGGTAACCTAAGTTCAATCCCAGGGCTCCCATGGTAGAAGGAGAGAGCACTGACCACTGAAAATTGTTCTTTGGTCTCCAAATAAGGGAGAATGCACAGGTGTGTGTGTGTGTGTGTGTGTGTGCACGCGCACACGTGCACACACACACGCACTCACAAACAAAACATGTAGGTAACAAAAGAAAAATGTAAATAAATAAATAAACAAACAAACCATTTGTGGTGAAATTCCAGCCCTTGAGAGGTTGAGAGAGAAGGAATTGTGGATCTAGACTGGTTTCAGATATGTAGTTTTAAAAAAATCCTCACAACAGGTGTGGTGACACATACTTTTAAGCCCAGTCCTCGGGAGGCAGAGGCAGGTGAATCTCTGATTCTAGGCCAGCCTGGTCTACAGAGAGAGTTCCAGAATGGCTAGGGCTACACAGAGAAACCCTGTCTCAAAACAAAACACCAACCAACCAACCAAACAAAAAAGGTGCTTGGTGCTTGGTAAGCCTTCAGTAGAGACAAGCTGTCCTTAAAGGGGAAAAGGATGGTAGCATTGTTCATGGGAAGGCGTGACCCTTGGGAAGAAGTAAAGCCCAGAGAGTTACCTCAGTACAAGAGATTTTTGTGTATTTACTTGGATCAACAGATGTTGAAACTCCTGGTGTGTGGGACACTCCAGGTGTATAGTAGTGTTTGTGAATGACCAAGTTCCTGCCCCAGAAAGCAAACGCAGAGGATTATTTTAAAAGTTGCTAAGCACTGGGAAGAAAATAAAACTGCCTGTGGTGTGATCCTGGAGGGCTCCCCGGAGGAGGTGGCACACGGCCCTGGGTATGAAGCAGAAGCTTCAGATGAAAGCTTTGGATGTGATGGGAACTATTGGCTATAGTAGACTGTAGATCCGTTTTGGGGACCTCAAAGAGTAGCTGGAGTGACTTGCATTGACAGATGTGTCAGGGAGAGGTAGTCGAGGGAAGTGAGAGATTGTATGGTTCACAGAGCCAGAGGGTGCCGTGTCTGACCTACTGGATCTCGCATGAAAACTTTATTGAAGAAAAGGAGGCTGTTCACGGACAAGTATTGATTGATTGATTGATTACTAAGCCCCAGGCCTGTGCCAGCACTGGGGACAAGGCCAGTGGAGATACGAAGTCTTTACTTTTGTACAGATTTAAAATAAGTGAGGAGAGAATGCTAGGTTCTAGAAGTAAATGTAGGAGCTGTCTGAGGAAGCTGGAACCCAAGTCCCGAGAGTGCGGTCCTCAGAGGGTACAGAGTGTTCTCAGGCCTGGGAAGCCTGAGAGCTGAGTAAGGAAGGTGCTGGCCAAGTGAACATAGTGAGAGCTGCGGGGGTGGAGTGGGGAGGATCTGGGGGCGGGGGATCTCCTAACACAGCATAACGTAACGTGGGTGCTGGGAACCCCCGAGAGCAGCGTGGGTGCTGCGAACCCCCGAGAGCAGAACCGTCCCTCCTCCAACTATCTTAGATGCTATGGGGTCATCTGACTCTGCAGGTTCCTGGCCTCCTATGGACACACGCCAGCAGCCCCAAATTATTCCAAGTGGAAGCATTTCTCCAGCCCTGAGCCAGTCTCACAAAGCCCAGACTGGCCTTGAACTAGAGTAACCTCAGACCAACTTGAACTGCTTGTCTTTCTCCACTCTGTGGATTGGAGCTCTGGGTTCTTGTTCATCAGAAGGACCCGGAATGGACGGAGGAACCCAGGCTGGTGGCATCTGTGTGCTTAGAAGTGCTATCAGGCTCCCTGGAAGTTGAGAAGCAGGGAAGTGGGGCCTGGGGTCAGGGGAAGGGGGCCTTACTGAGGGGGTCATCTGTTCATGGGGGCGCAGGGAACTGGGGGTATTCTTTGAGAACAGCAAGGCAGTGACCATGTTGGAGCACATCTCAGTGCTTGGCTTGGAGCAGAGAGATGTTTGCTTTCTGGTATCTGTTTCATTTTCCAGACAACTCTATGATACTTGTGCTTATGAATCATGGACATTATTTGGGATTCTGCAGCTGGGCGGAAAGAATCAGAGCCAGGTCTGAGGAAAAGCTTAGAAAGCTTAGTCCCCCGTCTACTGCCCCCTCCCTCCCCCTTTCTACCCTTTTCTTCTGTCTTTGGCAGGGTCTCACATGGCCCAGGCTGGCCTTGAACTCACAGTGTAGCCAGGATGACTTTGAACACCCGATCCCCCTGAATCCATCTCCCAGGTGCTGGGATTACTAGCATTTAACACCACATCTGGTTTAGGTAGCGCTGGAGGGAGGACCTCTGCCCGCTCTGGGTAAGCTCTCCTATTCTGAGCCCCATCCCCAGCCCTTTACTTATCTTTTGTGGGATTTTCTTTGGCAGTAGAATCAGGGATGACTTAGACTGGATGTGGAGGAGCATGGGGCGGGAAGGAAGAAATGGGATATTTCCAGTCATGGATGCATGGCCGGCATAGTGATCAAGACTCCCTTAGCTGCTCACTCACTGGCTGACAGAGAAGTTGCCAAGCTCAGGCCTGCCTCAGGCTTTTGTCTGTGTTTCTGTGACCATTTTCAGCTCCCGTATCCCTGAGCTTAGAAACAGTCTTACCTTTCTGGAGCAGACACCTCCCACCCCCCATGTCATTTCTCTGACCTGGTCCCATGCTCTTCTTTACAGTGGTCTGCCTCCATTTGATGATTTAGCTTGTACATATTTCTTCTTCCAAGTGAAAGGAACAGAGAGCGCAGGCCTGGCGCTAAGCAGGCTGGGGCATGCCGTGTCTATCTGTGGCTGGGCATACACTTGCAAGCTTCTGTCCTCCAGCAGGGGAGAGGTTAGACCTGGGCAGTTAGAATCTTCTCTGGCTACCAGTGCAATTGTTGTATGAAAAGATTTGTTTGTTTTGTTATTGAGACAGGGTTTCTCTGTGTAGCCCTGGCTATTCTGGAACTCACTCTGTAGACCAGGCTGGCCTCGAACTCAGAAATCTGCCTGTCTCTGCCTCCAGAGTGCTGGGATTAAAGGCGTGTGCGTCACTACCTGCCAGGCTACATAGAAAGGTTTTTAAGGAGAGGGAAAAGCAAGTCTCACATCTAATGAGCATGTGCTCACAGGCCAGTAACAACGGGCAGGGTCTATAACCTCTACCTCACTGTGGATCCCAGGCTAGCCTCCCCATTGGTTCCCATAGGCAGTAAAGGGTGGAACTGGGCCTGCTCCTTCCCTAGCAGGCTGACTCCATAGCCTACCTACATGAGTCCAGAGAGATAGCAAGAAGGAGGGACTGCACATGGGTAGAGAGAGGTTGGGGTGGTGGGCCTCCCTTCTGGAGGGAACTTCGCCAGTGTCCAGTATCTGAGACCTGTAGGGGAGGATCTGATTAGGTTGATTCCTGGGGTCAGTGTGACTTTGGATGTTCAAGACTGAGAGCCAGTTATGGCTTGGTGGCTTACCTTTAATCCCAGCACTCTGCATTTAGGAGACAGAGGCAGGCAAAGATTGATCTCTGTGAGTCTGAGGCCAGCATGGTTTACATAGTAAGTACCAGGACAACCAGGGCCTTGCAGAGAGACTGTGTCTCCAATCCAAGAATAATGGCGGGCAAGTCTGGGAGGTTGTGCTTCTGGTCCAAAGCTTGACTCTCATGGGATGCTGAAACGGATTGATAAGTAGATACAGATCTCTCATCTCCATCCTGAGGGGCTGACTTTGTGTCTCTGTGGACGAGGTTCATTCTCATTATTCCTGTTTCCCACAACTTACTCAAAAACAACTGAAGACTGCTGCAGCCCCTGTGGCTGCTTCAGCCTGTAATTGTGAGGTGGGAGCAAGAGCGTGGAGAATTCAGGACCATCTTGGGTTACAGAGTGAGGGCGCCCCCCCCCCCAAGCAAAAAAACACAAAACAAGCTGGACATGGTGGCTACACTGGGCTACATCACACACACACACACACATTGAGCTACATTACACACACAGGGCTACATCACACAGACACATACACATACACACACACACACACACACACGCAGCTACATTACATGCACAGGGTTACATCACATACACGCACACACACACAGACAGACACACACATACAGCTACATTACGCACACAGGGCTACATCACACAGACACACAAACACACAGCTACATTATACACATAAGGCTACATCACACAGACACACACACGCAACTACATTACACGCACAGGGTTACATCACACATACACAGATACACACACACAGCTACATTACACACATGGGGCTACATCTCACATACATACACACTGGACTACCTCACACACACACACACACACACACAGGGCTACATCTCACACATACACACTGGGCTACATTACACACACACACACACACACACACACACATATATATATATATATATACACATGGACTACATCACACACACACACACACACACACACACACACACACACACACAGCTGAATGGTAGAGTTCTAGCCCAGTAAGTAAGCTGGTGGGTGGAAGCTAGACAGGATGCACACTGAGCAGTTGTCCCTTTTGCCAGTTCCATAAACTGCTCCAATGTTACACAAATTGAATCATTTATTCATTAAGTTCTGGCCAGTCTTGCACTTGTGACCCCACTGTCTCAACCTCCCAAACTGGCTCTATCAGTTCATTCCTGCTCTCCCTCGCATAGCAGATTTCAAACTGCATCTTTACATTGTGTGTGAGAGAGCCTGTGTGTGTGTATTGTAGAGAACAGGACAGCTTACGGGGGTTGTCCGGTCTTGCTTTCCACCATGTAGGGCCTGAGGATTGAACTCAGTTTGACAGGCTTGATAGCAAGTGACTTGACCCACTGACCCACCTCATAAAAACTGTATTTGCCAGGCAGTGGTGGCGCACGCCTTTAATCTCAGCACTCGGGAGGCAGAGGCAGGCGGATTTGAGTTCGAGGCCAGCCTGGTCTACAGAGTGAGTTCCAGGACAGCCAGGGCTACACAGAGAAACCCTGTCTTGAAAAACAACAACAACAACAACAACAACAACAAACAAAACAAAACAAAAACAACAACAAAAAAACCAAAACCCAAAAACAAACAAATAAATAAGAACTGTATTTTGTTACTTATTTTTGTGTGAATGTGTGTGGGGCGGAATGTGCCAAGGCTTCCATCTAGAGGTCAGAGGGCAGCCTCAAGGAGTTGGTGTGCTTCTCTCCTTATACCATATGGGTCCCGGGGATCAAACTCAGGTCACCAGACTTGGCCGCTGAGCACCCTTAGGTGCTCAGAGTCTCTTGGGATATTCATATAATAGAAGTGGGGTTTTTGTATGATTTTATTATTCTTTTTTAAAATTTTTATTTCTTTTTATTTCATGTGTATTGGTGTTTTGCCTGAATGTATGCTTATGTCAGAGTGTCGGATGCCCCAGTACTAGAGTAATAGAAGGTTCTGAGCTGCCGTGGGGTGCAGGGATTGAACTTGGGTCCTCTGGAAGAGCAGCCAGTTCTCTCTCTCTCTCTCTCTCTCTCTTTGGTTTTTCGAGACAGGATTTCTCTGTATAGCCTTGGCTGTCCTGGGACTTACTCTGTAGACCAGGCTGGCCTTGAACTCAGAAATTCTCCTGCCTCTGCCTCCCGAGTGCCAGTCAGTTCTCTTAACTGCTGAGCCTTCTCTCTAGCCCGGATTTTATTATTTTTTTTAAGTGTGTGTGTTTATGCCCATGCACGCATGTGTACAGAGGACAGCTTTATGAATCTGTTGTCTCCTTCCGTCATGTGATCCTGGGAAAGAAAGCAGGTTGTCAGTTTATGGTAAGGACCTTTACCTGCTGAACCCCCTTGCTGGCCTGGGGGGTGGGGGGAAAGCTTTGAGATTGAGCTGGTAGAAGAGCACACCTTTAATCTTAGCAGGTGGACCTCTAAGTTCAAGGCCAACCTGGTCTACAGAGTGAGTTCCAGGATAGCTAAGGCTACACTGAGAAACCCCGTCAAAAAAGAAAGAAGAAAGAGGTTGAGCCAAACAGGCTAGGAAAGTGGACACGGGCTGGCTTTGTGCCCTGGCTACAGTGTATTTAGGTGGGTGTTATGACTGCGCCCTTGTGTAGATGAGGAAGTCTAGGCCCGGAGGATTTGTAGGCCTTGGGCAAGGCCTTGGAGCTGCTGAGTGGAGTCCTGGGATTGACACCTGTCAGTCTGGTGCTGGTAGCTGCACGCTCAACCACTGCACCGTTCTGCCTCTTGATGTGGGGAAGGAAGGAAAAGGTGAACAGTGAAAGAGAAAGAGAAATGGGGCCCCTGGCTGAGCTGGGGTGGAGAGGCAGACCTTGATCTGCCTGTGGGGAGTCCGTTCTTTTTATTTTTGCTGTGCTGATGATGGAGCCCATGGCCTGTTCTAATCCCTGAGCTGCATCTTCAGCGTTTGGGCTTTGGAGACGGGAACTAGCTATGCAGCCCAGGCTGGCCTTGAATTCAGCCTCTCAAATAAAGGAATTACATGTTCCACCACACCAGGATTTAGAGGAGTCCTTTCTGAAGCCAGAAGGAACAGCCAGACATGTTGAGGATCAGAGAAGACAGCTTAGTGTTAGGCAGGTTGGCGAGGCAGAGAGATGGACTAGGGGGTGTGGGGGGCTGGAGGGGTGATATGGAGGGACAAAGCAGAGCCAGAGACCAAGTGCAAAGGCCAGAGGAGGGGCCGGATGTGCTAGCAGGTGGACAGAACAGATGGGTGTGCGTACAGAGCGGAGTGAGGCACAGAAGGAGCTGGGGGCGGGCACAGAGCTCGGGGAGGGCACGGGGCTGGTGGGGATGGGTGGTCAGCCGTAAGACTTGAGCTTGTGCTCTTAAAGTGGTGGCAGTCCTGGGTGGATTTTGAGGAGGGACAGAAGGGGCAAGGATTGTTGATATCCTGGGTTATGTGTGGTGTGTTTTCAGCATCTGCAAGGACAGGAGCAAAGGTTTTGGCAGGAGATTGTGACTATCTATCTAAATCAATCAATCTATCTATCTATCTATCTATCTATCTATCTATCTATCTAATTTAGAGACAGGGTCTTTCTATGTAGCCCTGGCTGTCCTGGAACTTGCTATGTAGACCAGTCTAGTCTAGAATTCAAAAAGGTTTGCCTCTCCCAAGTGCTGGGGTTAAAGGTATGTGTTTACCATTCCTGGTCCTATTTTGTGGTATGCCTCCAGGCCCAGCACTGGGTTCAGTCAGGGCACTATGGTGCCAGGCTCTGAGAGAAAGAAGCACTGGACTCCCAGCTTCAGTCCTGCTGACAGTGACTCTGGCTGCTTCGCTGTCCTGTGCAGGATACAGTATCCCTAGCCTCTCCTTATTAGATACCTGAGGATCTGCACCCTCAGCTCCTAGCTGTGGCAATCGGGAACCTCTTCAGAGATCACCACATGTCCTTTGGGAGGCAAACCCTTTCCTCCACTGAAAGCTGATGGTCTAGTGGGAGGGAGAGACAAACAGCAAAGCAATAGGGGCTGCAGAAAAGCAGGTTTGGGTATACTGAACGGCCTTCCTTCTGACTTTGTTTTGACTCTCTCTCTCTCTCTCTCTCTCTCTCTCTCACACACACACACACACACACACACACACACACACACACGCACGCACACCCTGTGCTGTCAGCCATCTGCCTGATGGGGCACAGGCTGTTCATCTTACCACCTGCCCTTTGCCCCAGTCCTTCCTATTTTCCCCTCTTGCCACTGATCTAATTCTGCCAACCCTTTCTAGAAAGCAGTAAAATCATGCCCTCTCTCTCTCTCTCTCTCTCTCTCTCTCTCTCTCTTTCATACACACTCATGCATATGCAAACACTCTCTCAGGGCAGACATCTTGTCCTAAGGAGGCCTAAGTTTTGTCTGCCTCTTTGTGGCTCTAACAGGATGCTGTCAATTTCATCCTTAAAGGTGGGCCCTGCTGTCATTGTCCCCCAGGTTGGCTCTGGTTCTAATTAGTCAAACAGAAACAACACAAAACCAAGATATTTTAAAGTCCATCCCTGCCTCTTTCCCCCTCATTTCAAGGCAGACAAGAAGCCTGCTGCTTGCCTGCTTGCCCGAGGCAGATAAGTCCAGGGTGCCTGTTTCCTAGTTGCTGCCTTAGCTATCTTGGGATGCAGCTTGCAGAGGCTCCTCCTGCTGCCGCCTGGCTGCTGGCCAGAGGCTTTGAGAACCATCTCAGGGAGGCCTGCCCTCCGCGCTAAGTGAGGTGCAGGGGAGGGAAGCTGGACCAACCCTTCCTCTCCTCCGAGGCTAGCTGGCTTGGCACTGCATGGCTTCCGGAGAGCCAGAGTCTGACCTTGTAAGAGCCACGGAACTGAGCATAAGCTTCTTCTTACGTTTTATTTTAAGCCAAGGTGTCACTAAGTTGTCAAGGCTGGCCTTGATCTCACCCTCCAAGAAGCTCAAGGCTAGCCTCGGACTTTCTATCTTGCTAACACAGCCCCTCACTCCATCCACCCAGTAGCTGGGATTACAGGCCCGCACCACCATGCCTAGCAAAAGAGACATGTTTTAGTGTAATTTTATTAGCTCATTATTTATTAATATCTTTGAGGAGCTTACTTGTTTAGGTCTGTGTCTGCTTTTCTGTGCAAAGCATTATGGTTAGGTTGTTTTTTTTATCTCCTTTGTTCCCATTGCCTTGGACCCCCAACCTCAGTACAATGTACATTCTGGGTCTCAAAATTCCTGGCAGTGCAGGGCCCAGCCTGCAGTGTTTTTACTGTATCTCTGGTTTCTATTCTCTGGATATCAGGAGCCAGCTCTTCTCTGTGACAGCCCAGAAGTCTCCATTTGTCACTTACATTGGGGGGACAAAATTACATCTGTCAGGATGCACAGATTTTAAGAATTATGAAAAGCATCCTTTGAGGAGGCAATCTAGCAGGAGGTTTGGACAGGAAAGGGTGCTTGGCCGGCCTCATCTGTAATGGAGGGTTGCTCCAGTTGAATCCGATGTCTCTCAGCTCTGTGTCTCAATGCAAAGCCCACCTAAGGGCGGATTGCTTAAGAGAAAGATAAAGGGCTCTACATTGCTGCTGGGAGAAACTGGCCTCAGTCTGGCCTTACAGCGTGGCTTTCTCCAGAGGCACAACAATCCACGTTACTACTGGGGTGGAAGTCAGATAACAGGCATCTGCTAGCTGTGTGACCTTGAGTGGTGCACATCGCTTCTCTGGGCCCAGTTCAAGGTGTTAGCATTCCCTGCCCCGATGAACTTAGCCTCTGAGCCTCTGAGCCGCAGCGATGCGGCCCCTGAGCACAGGCTTTGAGAAGCACCCTTGCTTCTCACCAGTCGGCCACATTCCATTAAGCACCGCATCAGCCTTGGTTGGTAGCAGACCTCCGGCTTCCGCCTCAATCTGTGTTCTTCCCAGAATCCCGTCTGCAGCCCACCTTTGTCTCCAGCCCAGTTACATTTCCCAGATAACCTCAGACAAGCCTGAAGGGCAGCAGCATTCCTCAAACAAAGCTGCCCCAATAGGTCACCAGCACATGCCGGCAGTTTCCTGCTCTTTGCCCTAGAAAACAGTTCAAGTGATCAGAGGCTGGGAGAGAGAGGGAGGGAGGGAGAAGAGAGAGGGAACCAGAGTGTGTGAGCTTACAAAACAAGCCTTAATCTGGGAGTATCCATGCGCCCCCCTGCTGTGTATGTGTTTTTCTTTTCCAGTTGTGGAGTTAGGTGTCCATGAGACCCATCAGCAACTCCGTGTATTGTCGCCGCCCCCCGCCCCCCACAAGCCATATTTCATATGTCTGATGGTAGAGTCCGAAGCCACATGAATGGGAAGGAGAGGAGAAGGTGCCAGGGTCAGGCCTCTGGTTCCCCAGTTGGTCCCAGTAAGGTTTCCCTTCCCAGTAAGAGCTGACCCCTCCCTTTGGGTGAAGCCAGGCCTGTTGTCCTGAGTGCCATTGTCAGGCCTAGTGGCTCTGGAGATGTCCTCACTGCTCTCGGCCTCAGCTGGTTAAAACAACACAATCCTGTCTCCTTTCCAAAGCCAGGGTTTGCCCTGCAGTGGTGGTGTGTGTTTGGATTCCCGGCTGGGTCTAGACCTGAGAGCAGATCCCCAGCCAGGGACAGTGCATGCCGGCCTGCCCGGCATCTGTTGTCTTTGGGGGGCAGGGAGAGCTAGCGATCAGCTCAGCTCTTCAATTCCTTTGAGGAGACGCTGGGGGAGGCAGGAATGAGTCCTAATTTCAGTAGCTGAGGGGGACTTTATTGCTTTCTGGGTCCACCTCCTGGTGTCTCGCTGCATCAACTCCCGGCCCTTGAAGAAAGGTGTTTATTTAGTGTCTGTTTTTTTTGTTGTTGTTTTGTTTTTAAAATCTTGTTAATTAAGGATGATGTTGTTTAAAAACAAATCACCAAAGAATAGAGGAGAATCTTGGACAGTCTTGGATTCTTCTCTGTGCCTTTTCTACAAATGGCAGCTTTTGGGAAAGAAATAGGCATTGGTTTCCCACCCAGCACCATCGGGTAGAATTCTAAGCAGGTCTGAGAAACTAGTTAATATTTTACTGGGGAGCAGAACCAGGGATGGGGGAGTAGGGGATGACCAATGTGAGGCTGTGTGTGAAATCGCCGTTCCTTCTGCCTTGGGGGACGAAAAGAAGCAGTTCTCTGTGGAAATAAATTGAAGCAAGAACCCTTGGGAAGCCCAGGGGATTTGTCTGCCCACCAAACAGGGCCCAGTTCCCCCCAGAGCACACATACAGGGCGATTGTGGCAGAAAGGGCCAACCTGTGGGTGTGTAGGCCTGACTATAATGGAGGTTCTTGTTTCCTGGCCCGGTTTGACATCTTTCTCTGTCCCTCTGGATTTAAATGGCTTCTCAGACTGAGAGGCACTGCCTGTATGCCCTGGATTCAGAAGGTCCACGCCTCCTTGGGAAGCAGAGGCGAGACAGCAGTTAGCTACTAGCTCCCTCTCTCTTTCTGCATCTGCCCGGAGAGAGCTGCAGCTGGTATTTTTCCACAGGCTTTTTCTGCAATCTCGGGGCCTAGTTTTTCCCAGCAAGGCCCAGAGTCCGAGAGAGGGTTAACAGGCAGGAAGCTGAAGGCATCACAGACTAATACGGAAGTCAGATTTTTGTTTAACTGACAGGTTTAGCAGGCCTCATCGGTGGGGGAGGGAGCTGGGAAGGGAAGTCTTAAATGGAGGCATGTGGCCTGCTAGCAACGCATTTGGCTTCTCTTAGGGTAAGCCTGGAGAGGGTTCCTCCCTTGCCATCTTGACAGAGACCTTTTTGGTTTTTTCTTTGAGTTCTGACTGAGGGGGTTGGTGAGAGGTTATAGGTCTCCCAGCTTTGCAAATGGCTCTGTGGGCCTGCCTTTTTCCAACAGGCACTTTGACCATGACTAGGCAAACGTGACCACTCCTCCCCACAGCAGCGCCACCTCTCAGCTCTCAGGAACCTGGGAGCCCCTTGCCGATTTGTTGGGGGGGGGGTGAGGTGGGTCTCCCTTGGGCTGCCTGTTCCCCACTCAGCCCCTCAGAGGCCTGCGTCGTCTGGCCTTGTTCCTATTGCTCCTGTCTCCCTGGGGCTCTCCACCCCTAAGCTCGACTTTATCCTTTGAGACCCACTCAAGCTGGCTTGTTCTCTAAAAACGGCCTGCTTGCCTCCTTAGAAAAGACTTCTGTGTGGGGGCAGGTGTGGATGAGTCGTCCAGCCCACCCCAAAAGGGCTCTTCCCAGTGGCATGCTGGCCTCAGGCTTTGCTGGAGCAGGTCAGGCTGGCTGCACGGGTTTGCCTGGACTGGGGAATCTAGCCAGGGGGTGGGAGAAGTGCTTGTGGAGGCCCCTTTCCCAAGTTTTCCTGCCTGCAAAAGGCCTAGCTTAGCCTGTCTTTTTCTATGCACAGGATGGCTCTTGCTCACCCGAGCCTCACAAAGATAATCGCTCAGGAAGTGTTTCAGCCAATCCGCGGCGGCTTTACACTCCGATTTGCCGGGGCAGCCAATCGGGGATGAGCTTTTATTAGGCGGCCAGATCATCAGCCGAAGTGCCAAACCCTTTTTCTGTGAGAACTAGGAGCCTGTCCTCCATGTTTTATAAGTATTGACATTACACAGTTAACAATGCATCCACAGAGGTAAGCTCGGCTTTTTAACCATCTTTTCCTCCTCCCTCTGAGTCATCCGAGTCGTGGACTAGCAGTGTGATTTCTCTGTAGCCTGGCTCTGCCACACTCACCCCCCCAGAGCACTTAGGGTAACTTGGGACTGTTTAGAGAGATTTTTTTTTTCCTTCTTGGGTCACATGGCTAAGTAGCCATTAGCCATAGCTTGATTTTACAGACTGGTGAGGGCCTGGAACACCTTTATTCTGACCAGGACAAAGAATTTCTGGAATAGTTTGAAGCTAGATCCTGGTATGCCAAAAGAGAAGCTATTATCCCCCTGTCTGTTATTTTTTCCCCTCCTTTCCTCTCCCCTCTTCCCCTCTCTCTCTGAACAGTCCTCCCCCCCGCACTGTCGTCTGCTGTGTGTCACAAGCCTGCTGGGGGAAGAAAATGGAAGGTAAGCCAGAAGGTCTTCTCCCAGCACAGTTCAGGACTGCCTGTGGCAGATAGCAGAGCAAGCAAGCCTGCTTCTCCAGAGAGCTTCTGGGAAAGGCTGGGCTAAGTTCTAACAAGAGAGGATGCGAGTTTGCAACAAAACCCAGGCCTGAGCAAGAACAGGACTCAGGGAGCCAGGCTGGCTCCTGGGCCTAGGTGGGTGGTGGCGTGTGGACTGTCTCCTCTTCCTCTCCAGAGCTTCGCACTTGCAACAACGTTGTTTAGCTTTTTTTTTTTTCTCTCCCAGTCTTAGCTTGGTACAGAGTGTTCTTCAAGTCAGCCTACAGCCAGCAAATGGTTCTGAAATATTTCCTAGCCTCTGAGGGAGTTTTTGTAGTAGGCATGGTGCCTGGGGGGTGGGGTGGGAGAGGGGATGGGGAGAGATTTTGAATAACATCCTGCAGGGGAAAAAAAAGATCTGTGAGGACTCTGACTCCTTTAGTTTTTTTATACACTTGCATGATTTTTCCATGGGCTAATGCTTCTTTCATCTTTGTCTCCCTCCCCCTCCCCCTTTAAAACATATCTTCTGTCCTCTGTGGTACTGTGCAGGGGACATGGATCATACCTGAGGCTCATGACAGCATCCCATAGCCAGTTGCTGGGTTGTGTTGTGGTGGTGGTGGTGTGTTTTTAATAATACCATGTAACTGTTTACAAAAAAAAAAAAAATTTCATTTTTGATCAAGTCCCAAATCTGCCAGCCTGTCCTTGCCTCCTAACTGGGAAAAGTGAGACGGTTTGCTTGAACGTGTGTTGGGTAAGTAAAGCAGTCCCTCTCCTCTGTGAGCCTGTATCAAGAGTTAGGTGAACCTCTGGGGTCTGTGGTAAGGGGGCGGTTTCTAGAGAGTGTCTTGAGTTTAGGTGATGGCTTGAGTCCACGGTTGTTCCTGCTAATCTGCAGTTAGGACTGAAGATCTCACTTCCTGTTTACCCTCAGCTGGGGGGGAGGCATGACTGGGTTCATTGTGACTGGCAGCTAGACCTTGAATTGTGTTTGGCTCTTCTGAACTCTGGGTAGGTGATCTGCTTGTGAAATGTGAGCAAAACTGTTTGTTCTTAGGGGTTCCAGAGCCTGACACACAGGGCATGTGCCTGTGTGTGTGCCTTGTGTGTAAGTTTGATGGTGTTTACATCTAGTACAGAAGCCTATCCACTCTCAAACTAGGTTCGGCTTAGGACCCACTGACCACCAGATACAGCCTTTACCTCCCTGAAAGTCTGGTCCACACCCCTCTGTGCACGTTGGCTTTGCATTTGCCCTACTTTTGAGGCTGCAGTTCGAATTTAAAAGCCTCCCTTTCAGGGTCCACCTGGAAACTCACCACATATATTTCCTGCTTTGAGACCTGGCCAGGCCGCATGGAAGTGTTGCCTCTGAGCAGGGGCCATCCTAGGCCAACGTCACAGACCCTCTACTCTTTCCTTTTAGTGTTCAAGTAACTGGCCCTTTGACATCAGTTGAAAAAGGCTCACTTAGGAAAGAGAGACTAAATTATCAACTGGGCAGTCTGTGTGAGGCGGGCCGGCTCTCCGAGTCAAACACAGATGGGGTCTAATGTCTTTAAGCAGGGCCTCAGCCCCTCACAAGTTCAGGTCCTCCCTTCATTCTTTATTGTTACCGAGTTTCTTGAGGCCTCTGCAGAACCAGTGACTAATCACCAGCCTCCTGGTTTGCCTCTCTCAGCCTTTGCGTAACTTCTTGGGCTGAAAAGAAACTTGAGGGCAAAGCGTTCGCCCTCTGGAAGCTCTTATTAAAATGGCTCCTACAGGTTTGGGAAGCCAGGATCTGTTTGTGAGTGTGAACCCCAGCCAATTTCCCAGCCCTGGCTCAAGCTGGCCGCTTTTCCTCGTGGCCACCACACCATGCTTGGGTTGGTAAATTGCTTTCGAAGTAGCATTCTTTTCCAGTTACTAAAGGGGGTAAAAGTCTGCACTGCAGTCGGACCGGGTGGGATCTCAGTGCTGGCCCACAGACTAGCCCCACGGGGTTCCCTTTTCTTCCCGTGCTCTTAAACCAGTAGATGCAGGGGAAAGGTTAAAGACTGGTGTTTGCAGTGGCCTGAGTGTTCTGGAAATTTCTACCATTTGTTGTTGTTGTTGTTCCTTTTAGGAAAAGCAGGTGGCTCCTGCATTCCATCCCTAGGACTCTCCCATCCCCCACCTTGCTTTTCCTCATCAAGGTGGAAGGTTCAACACTTGTGCAAATTGCAGAGGCGAAAACAACCTGACAATGGGTTGTCTCCCTGTTTCCTCCTGCCTCCTTGGTCCCCAAAGAGGACTCACAGCTGCAAAGGAGCAGATACAGACACTGGCGCTTTTGATCTTTCTCTCCTTCCCTCCCTCTTTCTCTCTCCCCCCTCCCCTCCCTCCCTCCTGCTTTCTCCCTCCTTCCCTCCCTCTCTCCCTCCAGCCTTCCCTCTCCCACTCTCTGCTCCCTCCACCCCCTCCCCTTCTCTCTCTCTCTCTCTCTCTCTTTCTCTCTCTCTCTCTCTCTCTCCCTCCTTCCCTCCCTCCCTCCCTCTCCAGTGACTCCCTCCCTCTCCTCTCTCAGGCTTCTCCCCACCCTCTGTCCCCATTAAGACCTTCCAAGATGGGCATACCATTCTGCTTTGGGAGGTGCAGTGATGTTCATGTGGGGGAGGGTAGCAACTGCTTTTATTAGCTCCAGAAAATGGCCAGTGCTCAGTCTTAACTGGGAATTAATTACATATAATCACTCAGTAAACTTTCTTCAGGGTTTTTTTTTTTTTTCTAATTGTAGAGTGAGAACTTGCAGAAATGTTGCAGCCAAGTCTAGTTGGTAATCGACGAGTCAGAAAGAAAGCATGAGGTCCCTTGGATTATAAATGAGAGATCAAAACAATAGCCTTCCTTCTTTCTTCCAGAGAGCCAGTGTGGTATCAGGCCTTAAAGAAAAGGTGTGTGTGTGTGTGTGTGTGTGTGTGTGTGTGTGTGTGTGGTGTGTGGTGTGTGTGTGTCATATTTTAGAAGGCTGGGTGCTGGTGGTAACCCTGGATGCAGGCTAGGTTTGGGAAGTCCAACCTAGTCAAATGTGTGATCTCTTTTGTTTCTGTTTGCTTTCTTTCCCCTTCTGGCTCCTCTGACCCAGGCACCCGTTTGCCTGCCTGTGGATCTCTTTGCCTCTGGTTGACCCTGAGAAGAAAGACACATTCAAGGGGCCCCTCTCCATGGCTCACATGTAAAAAAAGGCAGTGGTGGCTTTAGAGACCTTCATGGTTCTTCAAATGCATAAGTAGCTCAGGAGTTACCCTAGGCCTCAGGTTGAAGGGCTTTGGCTGCCCTTCCCCCCTCGGGTTCAGCTCTCTTTCCAGACAAACAGAGAGGCCCTGCCAGCTCTGCAGCTAGCCTGCTGCCAGGCCAGCCCTTCCTACCCGGATCACCTACCTGCAGGCCGGCTCCCAGCCAGTGGTTGGGCCTTGCTCGGCTCAGCCTTGGGCATGGTGCCCTCCTTTCTCCCTAGGAGCTGAAAAGCTGTCACCTTGAAACCCCCTGCTCCCAGTGCTAGAGGAATTCTGAAGCTCTCAGACCTTAGCAGTCAATGACATTGGCCACCATGAGTCTATTATTAATAGTTTGGCCTGTGAACGGGGTTTTACAAAATGCATTGTTACCTCCCGGGCTCTGTGGGGGGAGGTGGACAGAAACCTCATTTGTGACAGTCTTATGTGGACTTGGGGTTAGTCTCCTGTAGACCGAGGGTCTGTCCTTGATGATCCCTGGCCTCAGGAGTGGCTGCTGTTATTTGGTGGTGGCAGGTTTTAGGCTCACAGTCTTTCTCCATTTTCACCCTGGCCTCAGACAGAGATGCAGCCCCGTAGCTTTGCGTCTTAGATGCCTGCTGTTCTGGGAGATTTCTTTTTCACCTGGAGAAGTGATGCCTGTGCTGCTCTGGACTCAGAAGGGCACAGGAGCTTCCTCTTGCTGCAGCCTGCTCTCTAGGACAGATCTGCGTTGCAGAGACACCTGTCTGTCTTCACATTATGCCAGGGGGCAGCGTAATTCCTAACCTTCCACCCACCTCAGTGCAGGGTAAGGGGGCCCCAGCACAGTCTTCTGAGGAAGGCTGGACGCCTGAAAGGGAAGGTTTTTCCTTAGGAACCTGTGACTTCACTAAGTCTCCCTGCCACTGACTGCAGTTTTTTTTTTTTTTCCTTCTTTTTTTTATTCTTCAAACGTTGGATTGTTGGTGTCCTTTGGTGGAGCGTTTCCTAGTTCTGATGTTTATGAAGGCAGCTTTGGAACTAGCAGGGCTCCTTAAACACGAGCTCAGCTATTGAACACACTGCTACCATTTTAGTTCAATACAGGAATGAGGTACTGTTGCCAGCCGCCATTTTAAGAATCCTGCATAAATAGCTTAGCTCCGATGACTGCCCGTTTTAGGTGAGTGATTGCAGAAGGCGCTTTGCTAACCGTCCCCCTCCCCCAATTAAAGGAATTTATTTGCAGATTTAGAGGAGCATGCTTGGTTTTGTTTTGTTTGGTTCTCTCCCCCCCTCCTTTACATTTGGATGCTGATGGTTGTGACATGGGGGGAGGATGCTGTGCCTTGGGTATTAAGTATTTCTTACAGCCTGGACCCTTTTGGTCTTTTGAATGAACGGAAAACCTAGGAGAAGCGCTTGGGACTGGTGCATGATTTCCTGAATTGCTGTATGCTGTTCTTCTGACTAGGGCAGCAAGGTCTTGTGCATGCTGGTTCTCTGTTCTAGCTGGCTTACAGATTGTTGTAAAAGTCAAGCAGTCAGTGCACTTGGGAAAAGGAGGATCTGCCTATTGTAGTCCACCCAGGTTCTTTCCTAACACCCTGTCAAATAGCTAGGCTTTTTCTTTTCTCTCTCTCCTTCGGAAGTGTTGAAGGGGTGAGATGCCTGGGAAACACGGACCATCCCTGAGTCCTCAGAATTAATAATCAGAAGGGTTAAGTCAACCTGGAAGGACAGAAGTGCGGAGTGCATATGCAACTTTTAATTGCTCTTTTTCCCTTCCCAGTGCGTGTAGGTTTAGAAGCCCAGATTTCTTGCTCAGGGAATGAGCTATGTGGGAGTCTTCTTTTTGGGCAAGGGGAAGAGATGGACTTGATTGCGTTTGCAGGTGCTGGTTCTTCTTTCCGGTGCCTGAAATGTAGCAGTTTGTGGATCCCCCCAGCAAGTGCGTTGGGTAAATATGAGCTAAGTTCTGATGGTCGTCCTTATACAATGTGTGTAACTAGTTGATCATTTTTTCCCCCTTGGCTTATTTCACTCTGTTCTTTATGTGTCCATTCACCCTCTCAAGACCTTTACAAAATAGAAATGTCAGTTTGGAAATAGGACTTGTTCCTTTGTGGATGGAAATGGTCAGGGGTGTTGGATTCTAGTAGCCGGTGGCAGAGGGAGGACTGTGTGGCAAATTGGGGGGGGGCTGCATACTGCATATGCTAAGACTTTTAATGTGTTAATGGCAAAAGTTCAAAGTATTTTCTCCAGCTGCAGATTTCTTTCTAAAGATTGTTATTTGGCTGCCCGCCCCCTACTTCCACCCCACAATCTCCAAGCAGCTCTCCAACTAAATTGCCCAAGATCTGTGGGGGCATTTAGAAAGATGCAGCTCGTTCTCACCAGCACCTTTGATATGATTATTTTTAGTTCTTCCTTTCCAGTAACACACCGGGGCTTAACCCTGAACAACAACAACAACAACAACAACAACAAAGAAAAAGAAAACCGAGATTGGTGTGTGGGTAAAGGGAAGTTCCCTCAGATGTGGCTATTTGAAATGACTAGTTTTGAATTTTGGTCTTTGCTTTTGTAAATGAAGTATTCGCGCGCTCTCTCTCTCTCTCTCTCTCTCTCTCAAATTCAGACACTGCAATCGTCCATTTAGTCAAGTACAAGTTGTGCGCTTGTGCGTGCGTGCATGTGTGTTGTATGTGTGCATGCATGTACTCGCACAGATGGGGGCTGCCTTTGAATGGATGGCTTACTGTTGTGTGAATGATTTTCCTCAGTGGTGCTGGAAGATTCTAGGGTCAGAATTGGTGGTGCTGTTGCTAACGTCAGGTGACTGTGAAGCCTGGGAAGATGAAACAGCTTACCCCCCCCCTTCTGTTTCAGAATTGATTATCTTAAACTCAGCAGCCACCCCGAAACTACTTTGCATTTTCATAGCTTCTCAGCTGCATTCCTGCCTCTCTAGGTTCTCACAAGCCTAGGAATTGTTTGTTCCCTTCAGCACAGCCCTCTTCCTCGATCAATTCACCTTTGACTATTTCACAGCAGAAATCCTTCAAATGGGTTTTCAGTCGTGTGTGTGTGTGTGTGTGTGTGTGTGTGTGCGCGCGCGCGCTCTGAGATTTATAATTGTTTCTTTCTCCACTGGTACTTTTCAGTTGGAGTGCAAATTAACATTGTACCCCATCACTCATTCAAAATATGGGATGAACTCGTCTCTTATGCTTCATGCTAGAGAGGGGGACAGAATTCCAGCAGCTAGGAAGATCAAGGTTATGGGCGTGCTTTTGAAGTTAACCATCTACCCCATCTTTGGCTGCAAGAATCATCTCTCCAGCAGCCCCCAGGCAGATGATCAGCCGTGGTTTAGGCAGTGTTTCTGAGTTGGAGATGCTCTTCCCCTGATGCTGGAGTAGAAGGTGCATCTTCCATGTCCCCTGGATTGTCTCATGTTGGTGACGTGCTCAGGTCTGGCAAGCAGGCTTCTTTTGAGAAGGATCACCTGTGACAATGTGTCAGTACCTCTTTGGTGATTTGTGACATTGGTCTCTCTACCAATGCAGACCAAATGGAATTGTTACCTAGGCTGTGTATCAGAACGCTAAGTGTGTGAATATTCAAATTCAAACCCAAACACCCCCCACCCCCCCACCCCCCCGCTTCTCTCTTGGGACTAGTTAAAGTCAGAGGACTCTCGGCTCCTGTCTCGTTCAATAATCTTTTCTTTTCCTGCCTAGTTCCTGTCTTGAGTTTTGCTCTCCCTACACACCTGGAGCCCCTCCCAAATGGGACTCCATCTTACCCTGAGCTTCCAGGCTTCGGGCTGCCTTTTTGACACAGAGCACAGGACAGAGACAGCAGCACAGTCTTCTCAGCTCTTTCCCTCTCTTGCCTTCCAGCCTTCCCAATGGAAAATTCCAGCTACGTCAATTGGTGATACATCCATTTTCTTCTTGCTGACCCATGATCTGCTGGGATGGCACCTAAAGTGATTGCTTAGCGTCTCACCAAAGCAGCATCCTGGAATGCCTGAAATATTCTAGCACCTGCCTAGAACAGCAGATCTGTCTGCCTTTCCTTCTGCTTGGCTTGTGAAGTGTTAGGTTGACAGGGCCTGTTCTGTTGAACCTGTGTTCCAGCAGGGAGGCAGAGAAGGTTCTGGATGACAGACCTTCCTAGCTAAAGGGGCCTGCCTTTCTCCTTTCTTAGCCCAGCTTTCCACTCAGCCTGTGTCCTTTAAATAATCCTTCCTCATTCCACTATCTGTGCTGGAGTGTAATTAGTCACAGTTCAGAAGGAAGCCATGTCTGCTGGGTGGGGTTGAGACTGCCCAGAGACCCCAGGGTTCTGATTCCTGTGATAAAGGCTGCTAGAATTTGGGCATGTTTTTCTGCTTTGTAATTTAACTGGTATGTCTTTTTTTTTTTTTTTACCGTGTTCCTGACTCACTGGGGAGATGTTAGGTGAGGAGGGGGAGCCCTGGGAACTACTGGCAGAATTCTAGGTACCCGGGGAAGGCTCCTCCAACCTACCTTCGTGGCTCCCTGCTGTTGGCAATGAGAGACTTGCTCATTTGAAGGCTGGGTTCTTTAGGGTTGTTCTTGAGTTTCTAAACTAAATACATGGCCCTCACAACACAATCTCTTAGTGAATTACGTATGACAACCGAAATATTTATTTGTCTTTTCTTAAAACATTTTATTTTTAGTATTCTGGTATTTTAAAGAAGTCCTTTGGCATCTTCACACTTGGTTGAAATCAGGTGTGCCCTCCCTCCACCCCCTTCCCATAAGGATGGCCTTGAGAGAAGACGGTTTTGCTCTCTGGCTCCCCAGCAGCTACCCCCAGAGAGACCATTTGCAGCCTATCTAAACATACATAATCTGTTCTATTTCAGTTTGGCTGAAGAGGAAATAAAAACTGAGCAGGAGGTGGTGGAGGGAATGGATATCTCTACCCGATCCAAAGGTGAGTAAAAATCTCAGATTATCTACTCCGAGCTCCAGGAGAGGGGGATTTCTTTTGTTGTTGGAGAGAGGTGAGCCATGGCTCTCTGAGCTGCTGGCTGTGACACTGTAGGGTCTTTTGATGGATGAACCTAATTTCTGGAGACATGGTTCAGTCCTCCTTCCCTGACGTGCCTGTGTAGGTGTGCTAACTTGCCCGGCTTTGCCCTGTGGTAAATTTTGGGTGTGTGTCTGAGGCTGAGGGTGCCTGTCTGCCTGCCTCTCCCCAGAGCGATTCTTACAGGAGTCTAAATGTGCTTTCTGCAGCTGACACACAGAGGTCTGCAGCTGTGGCAGGCTTCCTGATTGGAACAGCAGGCCTCTGGGCAATCTGTGGGGTGGAGTGGACCAGCTTCATTGGAAAATGGTGGTCTTGGTTCGCAATTACAAGGGAGTGAGGAGGCCAGTGCCTGCGTTGGGAGCAAACTGTGGTGTTTTCTCTGTTTATTCTGTTTGTGGGGAGCCTCCAGTAGCCTGGGCCTACCTTGCTGCTCAGTGAGAGTTTGTGGGGTACCCCAAGGGGGGTATTTGCTTGTGCCTTGGGCACCCTAACCAGCAGCCCTTGGAGGACTGTCACGCATTTGCCACAATAGACTAACAGCTGTGCAGTGCTGGTCTATTCTTTTGCTGCAGCTCCAGGCTGTGTCTGGGAGGTGGGAGGGGCTGCAGGAAGGGTTGTTCCCAATCCTTGCTTCTCAGTTGGCCAGGATGTCATAAAATGGGACTTCCTAGAGGCACCTGAAAGAAAAGAGAGCATCCTGGGGAGAGAGAGAGAGAGAGAGAGAGAGAGAGAGAGAGAGAGAGAGAGAAGAAAAGACAGTCTATTATTTGGGTCAAGCTGGAGGTCAGGTGGTCACACAGAGCTGGGGGGGGGGAAGGAGAAGAAGAGGAGGAGGAGGAAGAGGAGGAGAAAGTGGAGGAGGAGGAAGAGGCAAGGCTCACTGCCCTGTTCCCTGTCTCAGCTGTCCCAGCATGTACAGGTCATCTACGTTTCATTGTTCCAAGTGGTGAGGAACCCAGGGAGCAGGAGCAGGGTGTGGCCTTCCACCAGAGCCTTTGCATAAGGTTGGTCAGGACTGAGCCCTGTTGCTGTGATCCAGATCGCTGATGAGACACAGGACAGAGTAGAGAGGGTGAGGGAGAGTCCCATAAAGACGGGCCTGGTGGTGTTGGGTCTTCATCTTTGTCTGTCTGTCTGTCTTCTGTTTCCTTTCCTTTCCTTTTTTTTCTTATTGGAGACAGGGTCTCACAACACAGCTTTGGCTGGCTTAGAACTTACTCTGTAGATCCTGTTGGTTTTGAACCCACAGAAATCCGCCTGCCTCTGCCTCCTGAGTACTGAAGTTAAAGGCGTGTACTGCCACTCTGTGCCTGGCTCGTTTATTATTTGTAAACTTGGGTGTGGAATTACTTGCTATCTCAGGCTAAAGTCAGGTGTGGAATTACTTGCTATCTCAGGCTAAAGTCAGGTGTGGAATTACTTGCTATCTCAGGCTAAAGTCAGGTGTGGAATTACTTGCTATCTCAGGCTCCTCCACCTAAGACTGTCTGGGATAAAGGCACTGGCGTGTTTGAAGGCTGATGAGCCATCAGGAGCCTTCTAATGTTGGGCCTGTCTAATGCCTGTCTGAAGTGGGAGGTACCCCTCCCTGCAGGTGAGGACACTTGAGTCTCTAATGGGCAGTCAGTGGGGAGAGGAGGCTTGACTTCCTCTTTCCTGGACTCTCCTCGGGAGGCAGAGTAAAACCTTTCCCAGAAGGACCACAGTCATGGGCCACTAACTTGGGACCTGCCTGTCTTGCCCACTGTGGAGACCTTGTCTGTCATTACTAGAAGTACCTAGTTCATAATCAAATGCTGCTTCCCCTGTTTGCTTGTCAGCTCTGGGTGACCAGTTTGCCTTTCCCAGGACACTGAGGACCATTCTCTAGGGTTGAGGGGATGGCTCAGGTGGTATAGTGCTTGCTGGGGACCTGAGGTAATCTCCAGAATTTATGTAAAAATCCTGCCTTGAGTCACTGGTCTTAATGTGAGATCTTCGGGAAAATACAGTGGGTGGACAGACAGCACCTGAGGAAATAAGGCCTGAGGTTGACCTCGAGGCTCCTTCTGTGTACACAGGCACTTGTCTTCACTCATGTTTATCCTACCAAAGCTTCTAGTTCCTTCCACCCACCTTCTAACATCCTTCTGCCTGTCTGATGTCACCGGGACCTGCCTCTCTCTCCATTGCCCTGTGACACCCGTTCACCTGTACCAACTCTTCCCAGCTTCGTTCCCCGTGTCCTTCTGTTTGTCCTTGGGAGTTCCTTCTTTCTGGAACATGCTGTCCTGGGTCCTGGCAGCCTGCTCCGGATCACACAGATTCAACACAGATGTTGCTAGCAAGGCTTTTGGTGCTGCTGGTTCTGAGGGAGCTGTTCTCTCCTGTTGAGTTGTTTTTAAAGTAAGCTCATTTTAAGAGTTTTAGAATTCAGGAATACCTACTTCAGCCCACTCCACTCCACCCCTCCCCACCCCTCCTGTTTCTGTCCTCCTTGGCATATCAAGATGTTCTGAATTCACAAAGCCCACACTGGCAAAGGCCCCCTTTCTCTTCCGGAATGCTGTTGTGACACTACAGGACACTGTCCTCTTAGTTTCTTAGACCTTTGTTTTTGTTGACCTTGACATTTTCGAAATTGTGCTCTTTAAAAAAAAAAAGTGTGTGTGTGTGTGTGTGTGTGTGTGTGTGTGTATGATGCTAGCTCATGCCGTCCTTAAACTTGCTGTGTAGTTAGGGGTTGATCTGCCTGAGTGCTGGGCTTACAGACATGTGCCACCATGCGAGGGTTATGTGGTGCTAGGGATGAGACCTGGAGCTTGTTCATGCTAGGCAGTGAGTACTCCCCACAGTACATTCTTAGGAAGGAAATCACTGAGCCATATCCCAGGAGCAAGGGATGGTGCCCCTGCTCCGTCTTCTGTGTGCTGCCTCCTCTAGGACAGAGTCACTGCATTAGACTTCTATACAGTGGAGATGATGTTCCCCTATGTCTGCCGTCTCCCCCCACCCCCAAAAGGTTTGTTTATTTATGTGCTTAATTTTCTGTGTATAGGTGTTTTGCCTGCATGTATGCCTGGGTACCTTGTGCATGTCTGGTGCCCACAGAGGTGCCCACAGAGACCAGAAGAGGTGTTGGATACCCTGGAACTGGGGTTACAGGTGGTTGTGAGTCATATAGGAATTGAACCCATGTCCTCTGGAAGAACCAGGGCTCTTAATTGCTGAGCTTCCCTATGTGCTTCTATATATATATAATCGTGGACCCACAGATCATTCTTGTGCTCTTGGGATTTATCCATTGCTACTTACTACAGGTTGCTCCCACTGGACTGCTGGGAGCCCTCTGTGTTGGCTCTGGGTATCCCTGGGCCACCTTGTCTTCCTTTGTGGGCTCTGTCTATTTATGACTGTTTATGTTCTGGCTTCGTCGGCTTTGTGTTCTGCTTCAGGCCCTTTTTGGGACAGTGGTATTAGAAATGACGATCCAGGTGTGCTGGGTATGTGTGTTGATGCTGGGCCGTCTGCTTCTAGGTTTTCTACGTTATTGACAGAAAAGATGTGTGTACTCACAGTTGCTGCTCTTGTCTGTGTGGCTTCTTCTTCTTCTTCTTTTTTGGCACATGCCTTTCTGTGTCTGTGGTGGGTAGCCATGAGTTCGTGTGCTTGTCTCCAGAGTATATTATCTTTATTTTGCAATTGTGTGTGCATATGTGCACACACACATGCGTGTGGGGTTATATGCTCTTAGAGGTCAGAAGACAGCTTGCTGGGGTTGGTTCTTTATATCCCATGTGGTACCCCGGGATCAAACTCAGATCTTCAGTTTTGGCGCCAAGCACTTTTACCCTTTGAGCCAGTTCATTGGCCCTTGGCTTCTTCCCTTTAGTGTGTGGGTCACATGCTTTCCCTAGCTCGTCCATCCCAACACTGGGGAAGCTGCCTACTCGGGCCTGCCTTCTGTGAGCTCTTCTGGAGTATGTTTAGGCTCATCTGCAAGGGACAGTGAAGACTGCTAACTCAAGTGTAGACCATGGCGGGGTGGAGAGATGGCTCAGTGGTCAAGGTATGTGGTTGCTGCTCTTCCAGAGAACTTGAGTTTGGTTCCAGCACCCATGGCTCACAACTGCCTATGACTTCAGCAGCTGGGGATCCAATACCTTTCTGGTGGGGCTTACACACGTTTCATACGCACACTCAGATACATACATACACATAGATTTAAAAAAAAGATAATTGACTATCTCTGGCTATCTTGGGTTCTCTGTCATTATTCCCATTGCTATCCTGTGCTCTTCGGCTTGTTGCTCCTCAAGAGCACACCGTTTTCTCTAGAAGGACCTTGACCTCCAAGTGTGACCCACCCCCCATCTAAGAGCAAGGTGATATGGCCTTTTTGTGTGTGTGTATGTGTGTTGTGCACTTGTGCTTGACTAAGTGTGGCTTGTTGAGGTAGCTCTCCATCTCATTTTTTTTTTTTTTTTTTCCCAAGACAGGGTTTCTCTGTGTAGCCCTGGCTGTCCTGGAACTCACTCTGTAGACCAGGCTGGCCTCGCACTCAGAAATCCACCTGTCTCTGCCTTCCAAGTGCTGGGATTAAAGGCGTGCACCACCACTGCCTGGCATTCCACCTCATTTTTTGAGACATGGGATGACTGAACCTGGAGCTGGCCATTCTGGCTAGACTGTTTGACGGTCAAGCTCCTGGTTAGTGCCTGCCTGTGTTCACTCTCCCCCATGATCTGGGGTTATGCACCCATATTCCTGGGTCTGGCTTTTTACATGGTGCTTTTTATGGGTTGCCTAGCTCTTGCTGTGAGCGCTTTATCCACTGACCCCAGACCTTTGATTTTTTTTTTTTTTTCTTTTCTTTTGAGTGGGGTCTCACAGATCCCAGGTTGCCTTCTAATGTGTTATGCAGGTGGAGGTGACCTTGAACGTCTCATCCTCCTGCCTCTGCCTCCCAAGTGCTGGGATCACAAGGTTCCTGCCACCGTGCCATGCCTGTTCCGTCGTTAGAGATTAGAGACGTGGAGCAAACCCTCTACACAGCTGCCAACCGCATACAGTTTTAAAACCAACCCAGAGAGGCAGACTCCTTGGTTCCTGCTTGCCCCTGCCTGAGCTGAGTTATCTTTTATGGCTTAGTTTTCTCTAAATGGGATGGGAAAGTTCACATGAGTTTTGTTCACACAGTGTGCTCAGAATGGTATGTGAACATGAGAGTGCCCCCAAATGCTAGCCATGATCAGACAGACTTGGGGATAGACTTGGGAGTTCTTCCTGGCTGTATTTGCTCTTGCCTCAAGAAGAGGTTGTGGAGGTAGGCCCAGCCAGCTTGGTAAGCTGTGTAGGACTGCCCAGGGTTGACTGGGAACCAGGAAATGTCTGTCTGTGCGGGCATGCGTACATACTCCGGAGCGTTCCTCCATTATAGTGGTTCAGCCTGCTGACCTGCTGGCCTCTGCACTGCTCAGAGTGATTGAACGCCCCGGGATTGCTCAGAATCTGAAGGGAGAGGCCCTCTTGATTCTAAGGGACTTTCTGCTGGCCCTTTGGTGACCCTTGTTGTGGAGAGGGGCCTGCTGGCTGCTGCTGTTTTCAGGGCATCTTTCTCTTAAAATATATATTTATTTTAAATTATATGGATGTCTGTTTGGCATGAGCAAGTGAATGTGGGTGCCGGGGAGACCAGGAGCGGGTTTCAGATCCCTGGCTCTGGAGTTGGGGGCAGTTGTGAGTTATGCGTGTTACAGATTGAACTTGGGTTTTCAGCAAGAGCATTATGTGCTCTTAACTGCTGAGCCATCTCATTATTATTAATTACTATTGTTATTATTTTGAGGCAGGGTCTCAGGAGAACAAACTGGTCTAGAATTACCTCCCAAGTGCTGGTATTAAAGGCGGGTGCTCCCACACCAGGCCTCCATTTGCCTTTACAAGACACAGTTTCCAATAACCCAAGCTAACCTTGAATTTACTGTGTAGTGAAGGGTGGCCTTGAACTCTGGATATTCCTGACTTCCGTTCCCAAAGGCTGGGATTACCACATCCATATCAGGACACTCCTCTGACTCAGTCACCTGAGTGTCAATCAGATTTCACAGCCTGAGCTTTGACCCGGGCCCTGAGGTTCATAGAGTTGAAGTCTGTGGTGGTCAAGCTATGACATTTGTGATGTGTTGGGGACAAGGCTTATCCGCCTTTCAACCCTGATTATCTCAGAGGTCCCCAGTGTGGTGATTCAGGCTATGAACACTAATTGTCCCTTTAGGCCACTTTTCTTGTGGTTCTCCATGTTCAGTATTTCAGTCCCCAAAAGATAAGTAATTAATTAACTTGAAGAGAGAGGCACACGTTTGCCACCCCTGCCACAGGACACCACCGCTGAGTGTGTGTCCTGTGTGGGTTCTCTCTTTCTGTTATGAGCAGAAGTCTGTCAGGGCTGTTTGGGCAGGAACAGAAGGGAACTGGCTGGAAAGTGGTCAGTTTTCTCATGACAGGAAGGCTGTTGGTTGGGTGTGGATGGCTCACCAGCCTCCTCAGGAACAATAGGGTACAGGCCGTGTGTCTTGTGGCTGCCCTTTGGCTGCTGTCTAGACACTTGGACCCACCCTGGCTGTCTCCACAAGTAAGAGAAAATTCCTCCGGAGATGAGGTGGGCCATCTGGAGAAGCTCAGGACTTTTATTCAGGGCTTGGTGCTGTGTGAAATCCAGCTGGCACTGGGAACTCAGAAATTCTAATTGGTAGAAAGGTGATTGATGGAACCCAGGGCGTTGCTTTTTAGGCAAGTGCCCGGCCCCCAGTGACCTCTCCAGCCCCCCAGCTGAAATTTTGTTTTATTGCATTGATTTAGGTATATGTGTGTGGATGTCTTTGTGCCACAATGTACGTCTGGAAGCCAGAGGAGACTTTGTGAGATCTGCTTCTTCAGCTATTTAGGCCCCAAAGATAGAACTCAGGTCCTCAGGCTTGGCAGCAAGCACCTTTATCTCCTGAGCCATCTCTATAGCCCAAGAACTAGGACTGGCTTTCCTCAAGCCTTCTTGAGATTCCCAAGTGTTTTGTTTTCGTTCTTTGAGCTGAGATGTTTTATGTTGCCCAGGCTGGGAACTTATGGGCTTAAAGGGAGTAGCCGGGGCAGTAGGCCGTGTCAACATACTTAGCTTAGAATTCATTGTTATATTTTTGTTCGGAGATGGGGTCCTTCTGTGCAGTCCTTCTGGGCGTGGAATTCAATATGTAGACGCAGGCTGATCAGAGAGATCTTCCTGACTCGGCCTCTGGAGGGGTCGGATTAAAGGCAAACACCACCAACGCTGGTGTGATTACTTATGTGTATATGTACATGCTCCTGTGTGTGTGTGTGTGTGTGTGTGTGTGTGTGTGTGTGTGTGTGTAGGTCAGAGGACAACTTTTGGTGGTTGCTTTTTCTCCTTCCACTCTTGGGTCTCAGGACTCAGGTTGGGCGGTGGGTGAGGGCACCCACGGAGCCATCTTACCCCGACCTAGCTCAGAATTCTCAAATCCTATTCCGACACTTTATTCTCTGAATTTCAATCAGCTGCTCGGTTCCCATGTAATCACTTAGTCTCAATAGGGTAGTTCCTGAGTCTGTTGCCTCCTTTACATCATCCTTGGCATTTTCCAGAGCACTCACTTCTCAGGAGACAAAGCCCTCAGGCTTTCAAGATGCCACGGTAACATTTGTGTCCGAGGGTGACAGTCTGCTGTAAGCCATTCGGGCATAAATCACAAGCACCATCTACCAGGAGTGCGGGCACAGTGAACGGCTCCTGAGTTCTCACCAGGCAGTATTTTCTTTCTACCTCAATGATTCTTAGTTCACTGCTGTGACAGGTGTTTTCCCATTTCACAGTCTAGGAAACTGAGGCTCATGAAGTGACCGAGTAGGGCTGGGGGTGGGCAGGTTTTGTCTTTTGCTTTAAATGTTGGAGTCACATCTCTAAAGGGCCAGCAGGGATGCCCATAATGGCTGCCAGCATGGGGAAAATAGGGGGCTTTGATAGTTGGGTGGGGATCTACCTCACTGCTCAGCGCCAGGAACTGGGTTCACTGTCTGCTTGCTGGGATCAACCTGCCTTTTTTTTTTTTTGGTAGCAGTAGCTCATCTGGATGCAGAGATGTTTCTCTGCGGAGACCAGTTTCCCAAAGATGGTGCATGAACCCAGAAAGTCACATCAAAGGGACAGAAATGGCCCAGGGCTGTCATTTTGCATTCTCTGTGTGTGCAAGACTGGTCACAGCACACTTCCTTGCAGGGGTTTGGCCATAACTGCATGAGTCAGACAAGGCCCTGCCTCAGAGGCCAGAAACCTGGAGTCTGCAGCAGCCTGGTTCACTCCTGGATGGGAGCTCCCTGTCCAGGCCGCTTCCATCTTGATCCTGCTGCATGCACACTTTGTGGGCAGGGTGGTGGTGTGCAGCTGTGTGGTGTCTGGGTTGTATCACCGGCGCAAGGGGACCCGTCCCCTCGGAAACCAGGCACAGATGTAGCGGAAGCCCAGCATATTAAAATCCCAAACACTGTCATTGTTTGTGAGACTTGCCTGCGGATGGATGTGTTTACCGAACTAGGATGCTAGAGAATTGCAGTTAGAGCAATTTGCTTAGTGGTCCCAGGCCTTGATTAACAGGGGACCCTCTATCTTTCTCTATTGTATGTAAATTAAGACTTTCACATAGAAATTGAATGTGAGCAAGGCTGTGAGGTAAGACCTTTTCAAGGGATTGCTAAGAAAACAACCGTCAGTGCTTTTAAGCTACGGCTGCAGAAACGCCGCTGTGAAGTTTTATTTCAAGAAACGTCAGCAGTTTAAACTGCCCTGACTCTGAATCTCTAAGATCTCAGGAAGTGCCAGCCCTGCAGTGTGTAGTGGCAAGTGTCTGTGTGAGAGTGCTCTCCTCCCTAATCAGGTCTAAATTATCTATCCCAAAATGCTTAGCCCTCTCTCTGATCATGGCTTTCAGACTAGAGATTGGCTGCCTCCTCTTGGCAAGTGCGACCCTGCTGTGTCCTTGTCTCACGAGCATGGAGATTACAGCCTGCTTTTTATAGGGGCGTTGCTGATCTCTGTGTTTTTTTTTTTCCCCTTAGATTTTTTTTTTTTAAATTTATTTTGTATGAGCTACACTGTCGCTAGCTGTCTTCAGACACATCAGAAGAGGACATCAGGGCCCATTCCAGATGGTTGTGAGCCACCATGTGGTTGCTGGGAATTGAACTCGGGACCTCTGGAAGAGTAGGCAGTGCCCTTAACCGCTGAGCCATCTCTCCAGCCCCTGCATTGCTGATCTGAATTCACATCCTCGTTGTTGTTTAGCAAGGGTTTTACTGACTAAATATCCTGGCTTGATGCAGTTGACCTCTGTGGTTGATGTGGGAAACTTCACCTGCCTCATTTTTGAAGCCCCCCCCCGCTCATAGTAATATGCAAATTAATTTAGAAGACTGTCACCCCAAAGTGTTTCCAGCTTAAAAAGAACTTTTCCTTCTTCCTCTAAGGTCTTAGAACAAATGTGCCAGGTGGAGGGCCCGTCTCAACATCTGGGCCTCTCTTACCAACCAGACATCCAAGTAACAACTAACACTTGAATCTCTCTCATCTCAAAGGCTTGAAATCAGGACTGTTCTGAATTTCAGATTTTAAATAATTGGGATGTGTGCATAACAATGTATTCTGGGGATGACCTCAAGTCTACACTTGTAACTCACTGGCGCTCCACGCATCCCTTGCAGAGCACAAAGATCCTCAGACAGTGTTTTCAGTTTTGAGGCTTTCTTTAACATGCAGCCCCTCTGGCCTGCAACTCGGCCTCAGCTTCTGCTGCCAGGATGCTGCTGGGGTTACAGATGTAAGCCCCCATGCCTGGCGGATGGCTTCTGTTCGGATGGACCATGAGCCAGAACTTGATAACGGGTGTGGAATTTTCCACTTAGGATCAGCACTCAAAGATGTTCAGCTTCTGGAGCGGTTTGGATCAAGCATTTGGACCAGGCTTTTCTGTCTGTCTGTCCTCACTTTGCTGTAGGGGCAGAAGTAGATTTCTTCTCTTTAATTTTTTTAAAATAATCAGTTCATGTGTTTCTAGTGTTGGGGCATGAGTCGCTATGTTGCTCAGGTGGACTCTTAAGGTCAAGGTTTGTGGGATCTGTAGCCTAAACGTTTGGATGCCAGGTAAGCTTTGGACTTTGGGTTCCTACTGTTTTAGTCTCCTGTGTACCAATAGGCTTGTGCTGTGAGGCTGGGCAAGAGAGCCTGAGGTACTTGGGGGTGGTGGTACTGAGGCCTTCTGTGTGTTAGGCAAATGCTTTCGCTGAGCTATGTTCCCAGCCCAACTTGTGGGCTCATGTGATCCTCTTGCTCCAGCCTTCCGAAGAGCAGAAACTACAGGCCAAACCTCACTGTGCCAGGCTTCTGCTGTCTGTGAACGTCTTAGTTCATGTCTTTGTGGAAAGATACAGAGTTATACCTGCTTATGATGCTGCCTGGAGCATTCCTGTAATGTCGGCACACACACACACACACAGAGACACACACACAGACACACAGAGACACACACACAGACACACAGAGACAGAGAGAGACAGACACTGAGACACACACACACACAGACACACACACACACACACAGAGACAGAGAGAGACAGACACTGAGACACACACACACACACACACACACACACACACACACACACAGACTCTGTCCGTGTGTGTCTGTTCTTTTTTCTGGGTGCAGACCTGAAAACTGTGGCCCATGGGCCAGGACCTGTTTAGCACCTGGTCTTGGGTGTGCTGGGAAACATTCTTTTTCTATACCCTCCCTGCTTATTATTGATGGGCTCATTCCTGCAACCCTCACCGCTGGCCCTGGCCCCGGCCTGCTGGGCTCATTCCTCTCCTACTGCCTCATTCACAGGTGACCTTTCAAATTACCTTGAGAGCCATTTCTGGCTGTAGGGCTTTCCTGTGTATCAACTTCAGTGATGGCCAGGGAGGTGCAGAGAGTGGACAGGGACAGCCGCCATCGCTATAGAGGGCTGTGTTGCTGTGCTGTGGCCTCCAGGGAGCACTGTGCTGGGGTACAGGTGGAGGCACCTAGTCAGCGACTGCAGGGAATGGAGGAAGTTTCTTGGTCAGATGTCCTTGTGACTCCTATTACTTGCCAAGTCCTGTGGAGTGTTTTTTCTTCTTGTCTTTCCAAGTGGGCAGGGCTTGATGCTTTGCTAAAAATTTAAAAGTAGTGCCCAGCTATGGCTGGAATCAGGGTTAGGCAGACTCTCGGCCTCCTTTCTCCTGACATGGCTTGATCCCCTCTGGTTCTTGGTATCTCTCAGCAGCTCTGGACTATGCATTATTGACCCACCAGGAGTCCCTCATCCTCTCTGCAGTCTGCAGGATTGTCTTTCAAACCAGATTGACACAGGATGACCCCAGCATTGTGAAGGCTGAGGCAGGAGGATTATGAGTTCAAAGCAAGCCTGGACTGCATAACTGTGAAAACCCTGCCTTTATTTTTTAAAAAAAAAATTTTTTTTTCCCCCAAAGCCAGGCTTTTCATTCTAGCACTTGGGAGGCTGAGGCAGGTGGATTTCTATGAGTTTGAGGCTAGCCTGGCATAACAACATATGTGGTTATGGATAACATAACAAGTTCTAGGCTAGCCAGAACTGCACTGTGAGACCCAGTTCTAGAAAACAAAAAGAAAAACCAAAAAAATTTTTTTCAAGATTTCTTTTTAATATTTTAAATTATGTGTGCATGTGTGGGGTGTCTGCGTGTGGGTATGCCCATGAGTGGGGGTGCTATAGAAGCCAGAGAAGTCAAGTCCCCCTGGAGCTGGAGTTACAGGCGGTTGTGAGCTGCAGTGTGGTGCTGGGAACTGAACTTAGGTCTTCTGGGAGAGCAGCCAATGCTGTAGCCACTAAACCACCTCTTCAGCCCCGTCTCAAAGTTCTTTACCCACCCCTACTTGTCACTGCACTCGGTCAGTCAGGCATGCAACTTACAGGCCCCTGTCAGCCAGGCTGTGTACCCAGCACTGGGCCAGTGTGCAAGGCAGCCATACCGAGACACTAAGACTGAGAGCCCACGTCCTGGAGGAGACACACTGAGGCTGAGCAAGTGAGCCACGGAGGATGTCTGACAATCCTCAGGAATGGGAGTCATGGAGAATAAAGAGCTCACAACTTCAGGGTATGTGATGAGGAGCCTGCAGGCTGGGGTTTCAGGGAAGGCCCACTGGGAGGTGACATTTGAGCCAAAGGCTGCCATTAACTACTGTGGAGGAGAATGGGTACAGAACATTGTAGATGGAGGGGAGGGGCCAGCTATGTGCAAAGGAAGTATGGCTGATTAACCGGGACAAAGGAAGTTATGCTGTGAGGGAATTGGAGGAGCTGAGCCGAGCTTACCTCATCACGGCCTGGGCTGTGAGGGGATTGGAGGAGCAGAGCCG
>JADRCH010000158.1:3160282-3174794 GCA_019843965.1 Rhynchomys soricoides
GGCTTACCTCATCGCGACCTGGGCTGTGAGAGGATTGGAGGAGCAGAGGCGGCTTACTTCATCACGGCATGGGGCTGTGAGGGGATTGGGACGAGCGGAGAGCCCAGCGTACCTCATCATGGCATGGGGTAGGGATGACGACTCTGACTCTGTAGCCTGTAGGAAGCCTAGAACTTCCTGTAGCCTAGGATGACCTTGTCTTAATGAAGATACCCCTGCCTCAGCCTTCTGAGTGCTGGGATCGCAGGTGTGAGCCACTACTCTGGTTTTAGGTTTAGCATTCTGAATCAGTAATTAGAAGTCTGACGCTCAGAGAAGAGCTGCCTGAGGTAGTGGGACTTCTCTTTAGCCTGTTCTCTCTTCAAGAGCCCCCAGTGCCTCGAGAGGAGCATGCATTCAGAGGAGCACTGTCTGAGGAGGAGTGGGAAGGGTGGGCTGGGATGATGGGGCATTAGAAGAGATTCAGTCCAGTCAGGAATCAAGTCCTGAGCATGCAGGGGGGGTTGGTGAACTGTACCAGCCGGATAGGTTTTACCAGACAGGCATGCTGTTGCAAGCCATTGTCGGGACACAGCAAGTTTTGGGAAAACTGGTTTGAGGTTTCTGAGTCTTTCCCCTGACTCTAAAATGTGTGTGTGTGTGTGTGTGTGTGTGTGTGTGTTTCCACACGCGCGCAATGAGTCATGGTTCTCTCAGTGGTTCACTGTGCCTGCACACATGTAGAAGGACTTAATAACTGGAGCAGAACCCACCGGGACAGAGAGACCAAGTAACACTGGCTGCTCTTACAGAGGACCTGGGTTTGATTTCCAGCACTCACAAGGTGGTTTACAATCATCTGCAACTCCAGTTCCAAGGGACCTAATATCCTCTTCTGGCCATAGTGGTTACTAGGCATGCATGTGGTATGTGCGCACACACACACACCCCCAACATAATATAAACAAATTACTTTTAAAAAACAGCCTTGGCCAAAATGAGCTTACTTTGAGGAAGAAATAGAGAAATTACTCCTTGGTCCTGCCCTCTCTCCAGCCTATATCCACAACCCCTGGTCTTTCTCCTGCCTACTTTTTTTTTTTAAAAAAAATCCTTCCTCCGTCAGTCTTTGAGGCATCTGGATTTACTAGTCAGTTTGTCCTCTAGGCCTCAGTTACCATATCCATAAAATGGGCATACTCAGAGCCTACCTTCTGGCAGAAGGGCCTCCCAGATGAGTGTTCAGTGGTTGTTGCTACCATCACGTGTCTCTGGCTGCAGTCGTGAGAGAGCAGGGCCTTCTTTTTCCTGGTTGTCCAAATGCCCAAGAAGTGCCTTACCACCGACTTCACTAGCCGCTGAGGATGGTCCTTGACTCATGGGTAGACCTGCCAGGTAGCTTGCTGGAAGTTTCTAGATACTAAGGCTTTACAGCCTCGGCTTGTTTTTGGGTTCAATCCCCCTATGTCTTGAAGGATGCTGCATCTTTTTCATTCCTGAATGTCCTTGACCCTTTGTGGCAACCAAAAATGCCTCTAGACTTTGTCAAGTCTACCCTGGGAACTGTCTTACACCATCCTTGGACACCTGAGCTCCTTGAAAATGACACCTAATTGGTGGTGGGCCTTGCCCTTAGTGACTTCTTGTAGTCCATGCTGAGGAACTGAGTGTGGCCATCCCTGTCACAGGTGGAGTCACCATAGTCCCTGTAAATATTCAAAGGCTGGGAAGGTGGGTAAAGTGTCACAGAAGCAGGAGACCTGAGTTTGGATCCCCAGATCTCCTCTAATGCTGGAGCTGTTTGTGGGAGAGGGAGGTTGTGACCCCAGTGTACCTGCTGGGAGAGGGGAGTGGAGGCTGGGAAGAGGAAAAACCCTGAAAGGTTGGAGCTAAGGCAGCTTGGCATACACAGCAGCAAACAAGGGACACACACACACACACACACACACACACACACACTGTGTGAATGGGATTAGAAAGAGGAATCTGTTTCCTGGTCTCTTAAGTGTTCTTCCAGGCTGCAAACTCAGGGTGCCTGTGATCCCCGTTTTTCGCACTCTGCTGTTCCTGTCCTTTCCGTAGATTTTCTACATGCCCTAACCCACGGGATTCCATTGTCTGGCTGCATCTCCCTGCAGCTTCCCGGTTTTGGCTGCTCTAAGCCATGCTGCAGGGCTCTCTCACCAGGGTGATCTGGGTGACACTCTGCGTCTAAGCTTGCCCAGGAGCATGGCAAGCTGCCTGGAAGGCCTGTCCCTTCTCCCTTGTTTTCTGGCATTTTCCTTGTCCGCATTAGGGTGACTTTTGGAGCCTGAACCATCTTGTGCTTGTGGGGAGCATGGCCTGCTTCCAGCAGCCCTTCCTCCTTCATCTGACCCTTTGAATGGGTCCTCCACTGCTGCTGCAACCCCTCCCCCCTCTGCAGCCTGCAAGCCACAGGCGGGGGTGGGGGTGGGGGGGAGCAGCTCTGGGGTGGGATGAATGTGCTTGGTATCAACCCCAGAACCTATTCCAGAGCCAGCAGTGTTGGGTGGGCGCCAAAGGAAAGACCTAGCTAGGTACCCATGCTGGAGACAGCCTTAGGACTAGGAGGCCTGGGTGGGGTGCAGTACTGACTCTCCCTCTCCTGCTGTTGGAAAGAGCCTGGCATTCTCCAGCCTGGGAAAGCCCCAGTGTCCTTCCTACAGCTGAAGATGAGCAAGGCCCAGGCTACAGTCACTAGTCTGGTGGTTGAGTGCTACAACATAATTTGTCAGCCTCTTTTCCTGTATGATAGCAATTTCTGCCCTGCTTGGTCTTTTTGGTGGTTTGCATTTTACATATTGATTCGGTGCCTGGAGAGGGTAGAGGGCACCGTAGGGACATATCCTCAGGCTTTCTTCACGGCTGAAAGAGCATCACAACTAAAGGGAGTTGGAAACACCTACTGAAAAAATATTAGCGACATGTTCAAGATGCAAATCAGCTCCCTTCTCCCACAGAAACCATGTCCTGAGAACCACCGCGATTGTGTGTATTTACTCGAGTCTGCCATAATAAATGGCTCTTGGGCGCTGTGCATGGATGACGTCCTGCACAGCCACACCGCAGTTGATGGTGACGAATTAGATCCAAGGCCTGTGGACACGAGGCTGGGCTCTTCCTGGCCTGTTGCAAAGTGTCCTTGTGCTGCTGGGCTATCTCATGAGTTTGTAAGACCAGAGCTGGCCTGGTAAGTGGTGACTCTCAGCTTGTGCTTTCTGCTTCCTCCTCCCCCTGGGAGAGGCCGCCGAGGAGCCGGAAGCAGGAATGTCTGCCGCCGGGAGCTTGCTACTGTCCTCGTTTGGAACTGAGGAGCCAGGCTCTCTAAGCGGCCAAGCTGCCTCTATGGCAGGTAAGTTCCCACCCCCTGTGCCAGCTGATCCTCACTTGTTGGTGTGGCAGCCTCCAGGTGAAGGGACATTTTCTCCCAAGCTGAGCGTGACCTCTCTCCTTCTTCCACGCACTTCCTGGTTCTGGGTGAGAAGCTGCTCCTGCAGAGGCTGGCTGCCTCTTGCTCCAGCGCTGGCAGGCCTATACAGGCTGCGCTGATGCAGTCTGGTCCTGGAGTCTCTGAGGGCCTAAGCCGTGGTTTTTGTGAGATCTGGGGTCATTCAGGGAGTTCCTGCCACGCTCTGGGTCCACCTTCCCTCGACAGTCTTTACTAGAGGGACAGTTTTACCCCAGCCCCCATCTTTACATCTGCTCTCTGCTTTTTTTGCCAGGAGGAAGTTCTGGGCTTTTGTGTCTTTATGATGTAATTACCCAGTGGGGAGTACCAGAGATTCCTGGGGAGGGAGGGAGGGAGGCCCTTTTGGGTACCTGCTCTATTTCTTCAGGTCTAGCTTTGGAAATGATTAACCAGGGGCTCAGCTTTGCCACTTCTGGGAGAGCTGGCTGCGGGTGGTCCCCTTTTGAAGTAGGCAGCGCCAAGGCTGGGAGTTCCTGGGAGTTCTGCCTATTCAGGCACTTGGTGTGTCCCAGCTGCTCCAGACCCAGAGGCCTCTGCGGTATCCAGGCTGTCTCCAGTGTGTGTGGAGTGATTGAAGTCACGTACAGGATCCATTTTGCTTTCTACTTGATGGAGGCCGCCATTTTTTGTTGCTTTGAACCCGTAGGATTGATTTAAGACAATCTTTGGAAGAAGGCTATCTCATTTTAGACTGGGTAGTGAAGGGAGAGGAGGAGGGAGAAGAGGAGGAAGGGAAGCCCTTGTTTCTTAAAAAAAAAGATACGGAGGCTGTAGAGCTGACACATCGGATAAGAGTGGGTGCTAGAAATTGAACCGGGGTCCTGCAAGAGCAATAGGTGCTTAACCACCGAGCCATCTCTCTGGGTCCTTTTTTTTTAAAAAAAAAAAAAAAAAAACAAAAAAAAAACCAAACAAAAAACAAACCTTTTTTCAGAAAGTTGTTTATTGGCACGGGGCCAGCCATGTGTTGTCAACCTCTGTCCCACTGGTCTTTGCACCTGGGCACTAGTGGGCTTGCTATCTGCATCATTATGGAAATTCGACACCCACAAAAACAGACAAAGCACCCAGTTTTTAAGCCGAAGCAGCCCCTTTCCCCAGGGAAAAGCAGCTCCCTGTGAAGTGTATCACTGCACAGACCCTGGAGGACTGGGGGTGCTCTGACTCAGGCTCAGGGTGTGGATGTGGGCATGGGTGGTGCCTGGTGATGGTTTGTTAGGCCTAGGTGGGGATGGGAGGTGTGGGTTTAAGAGTCACAGCCTGAGAAGGTCTGCACCCCAGAGACCACCTTTGAGGGGCTGGCATCATCTTCCAGGCTCTGTTGGGGGCAGTCCCTGCCCTCATCCCTCCACCTGCAGTTGAAAAGCAAAAGCAAATGGGTGAATACTAGAGACATGGACTCCAATCAGCAGCCCTCCCTCTGTCCTCAGATGAACACTGCACCCCTCTGGTGCAAAGGCCTTGTCCCGTAGTACTTAGGAATATCTGCTTTGGAGCCACTCTACTTTCTGGGTTCAAATCCCGGCTCCAACACTTGGTTATAGCTGCCCTATGTCAGACAAGTAGGAAATATATCTGAAGTAGTTTGAACAGGTCCTTGCTTGTAGCTAGGTTATCTGAAGTGAGCTGTCCTTAAGTCAAAGGACACGCAGGAACTGCTGAGCCTGATTATTTCTGGTGGTTTCTAAGACACGGGCTCTGGAAGGATTACATCACATGCTTAGTTTTTAATACCCAGGAGGCCTCTTACTAACTTCAGGGAAATGTCACAAAGAGGGAAAGCTGCTGCTGCCTGCTCCATTCCAGGCTGTGTTCCCGAGTCACTGTGCTATCTCCTCCACAAAGCAGGCCTGTTCCCTCATCCAAGTTAACACATTCAGAGCCAGACTCATTTTGAGGGGGTGGATCGGAGGCAGGAAGTTGGTGAAGGGCCAGCAAATGGCGTCCTGCTGCTAGTCCAGAGAAGGTGGAGGAGAAAAAAAACAATCCTTCTCAGATGCAAGGTGAACCGTGTCTCAGTGAGACAGCTGGTGGTGGCTGTTTGTCATTACTCTAGATTTATACATGAGAGATGTGCTTAGCAATGTACCCTCATCAGAATCAAGTCATTAGAGAAGTAAAAATCTGACTCAGCTTTCTGGAAGAGGTCCTTATGGTGACTTCATTACCATGACGACAGCTGGGTTTCTTCCCATCAGTGTACAGTAACCGCATGCTGGGTTCCTGATGGAACTGGGAGGTGTTTAAGCCATAGGGCCATAGGTCTCCCAGGGAAACAGGGAGGCAGTTAAGCAGTAGGGCTGACCTGCCATTTAGTAGTCTGAAGAAAAAGTCTAGCCACATCTCCTAAGTTTTCTTGCCAAGAGTCTTTGTGGAAAGCCTTTGGGTGTTATTGATGTTTAGCTTAGACACAGCAGTTGGGCTTCCGGGAGCTCTAGGGAGAGTCCATGTGCTTGTAACAGCAGATAGAGTTGAGGTGATTTGAGAGAAGTCCTAACTATATAACCTGATGCCTTGCGCAGTGTAGACCAGGCTAGTCTCGAACTCACAGAGGGCTGCTGCCTGCCTCTGCCTTTTGAGTGCTGGGATCAAAGGTGTGTGCCACAATTCCCAGCTTGACGTTTTGTGTTTTCCTGAAACAAGGTTTGGAATACTCAGACCTGGGTAGCTGTGAGACACACTAAATGGCGTTCAGTGTTCCCTTTTGTTCCTAGTAGTCTGAGACAAAACTCCCTTGTCAGGTATAGACTGATTATGAGTATATTACTCTTCTGGTGACCCCTCTCCCATGAAGTTCAAAGGAAGATTTTTTTTAAAAAAAGAGTTTGCACTTTATTCTAAGTTCAGATGACTTTGTTTGTTTGTTTGTTTTTTATTTTTTTAAGACAGGGTTTCAAAGGAAGATTTTTACAATTCTCCTGCCTTCCCTTCTATTTAGTTGCATGTGCACACACCTGCATGGCCCCAGAACACAGATTTAGGTTACCCCAAATTCCATGTTCTGATATAAAAGCATTTTCAGTTAGTGGGTATTTCAAAGAGGCAGACACAGAGAGATGGGGGCGTTTTTCTATAGGTCTCAACTGCTCCCTGATGACATTCCTTACTTTGGGGTTGGTGGAAGCCAGTGGTTTGCCACGGTAGTAGATTGCAAAAGGTTATTACCTGTTAGTCCCAGGCTGTTAGTTCTGACCCTGAGGAGGGTAGGCAACAGTGAAATGTCTAGAACTAACCCACAATAAGAGAGTCTGTGGACCTGCAACACTCTGATCAGTCACTGTCTGTTGACACAGCTTCTTTCCGGGAACTCATGCTCGCTCGCTCGTGTGCCCCAGTGCACAGCCAGGAGTTGATTGTCTCCTTCTACCCTGTGGTTCCCTGGGATGGAACTCAGGTTTCAGGCATAGCAGCAAGTGTCTTTATCTGACCCCAGCGCTTTAGGACATCTCACTGAAGGCGGAGGTGGCTTTCCTCCCCCCCCATCCCCCAATCCAGGAAACTGTGTACAGAGTGGGTGGCATGTACTTCCTGGATCCAGGAGGTGTTTATGTGGAGCCAGGCAAGGACTCCTGGCTCCCGTTTCCCTCTTTGCCAAATGGCAGATGAAGCCCCGAGAGGCCAAGAGCCTTGCTCAGGGTTCCTTCCACCTAATCAGAATCATAGCAGCCCCAGCCTAGGGGATTTCATGTGTCTGTGGGTCTCAGACCCCCACCCCCACCCTCTCAAGCATAGAAGTACCCTGTAACATCTCTAACCCACAGATACCAGCTAATCTTAAGAGCTGCTAATTCTGTGGATTCCAAGTGAGGCTCAATAATTTACGTGTGTGTGCGCACGCATATTTTAAGTGCTGATGGTCATAAGACCCATAGCCCCCACAGGGGTTCTGAGCAGGAAGGATCCAGACTGCCAAGGTCTAAGCTTGGCTCTGAGGCTGCACTGCTCTGGTCCAGAGTGCCCTATCCCCTTCCTGATGGGCTGCTTCTTAGTGTCACAGTCTAGGGATCCTACTGGAATTGAGTTGGGAACTGAGGTATTTCCAAAGCCAGAAATCCTGAGACACCCTAGAAACTGCCGCTTGTCCCCCACTGGGGGATCTTCTCTAAACCTAACCCCCAGCAGGAATTTTGTAAGTACAGCAGATGTTTTACCTAGTCAGTTCTTGGTCTGGACTGGCCAAAGTATTGTTTCTTTTGAGACCCACTCGTGTGAGCCTCCAAGTCACCTGCAGTAAGTACTTAGGTTCTGACACTTGAGTGAAGTTGACAGGGTGTATTAATTGTAAGTAGAACAAACCCCAAGCTCCTTCCTAAAGCATTGCAGCCCACAGCCCAGCCCCCACTTTATACATCTATGGGGTCCCACCCTCCTTTACTCGTTATTGCCTTTTGCCTGCACCTGCTGCCTTTCATGTGCAATTGAGCCTTCTAAATCCCTTTCATTTCCCTTACTTTGATAAAGTCATCTGAGTACACCTCCGACTATAGTAGCTGGGTGCCCACCCGCTCCCCCCATCTCCCCGGGGAGCCTGGCTGGACGTTGGTGCTCCCCCTGGAGTATTCTAGGTGTTTACATGCAGGATGGAATCCTTTTGTGGATGGGGCATGTTGCCTCCTGGCTGTGTTGTTTTGTAACTGGACCCAGGCTGGAGATTGTCCTACTGGGGTCCGCGGAGAGATGCTGTTGCTTTTGGTGCCAGGGATGGGACCCGGAACCTTGTGCCTGCCGGGCAAGTGTTCTGCCACTAAATGGCGCCCTCTGTATTACCCCATCACCCTTTCAGTGTGTGACACTCTGTTAACTAACCAAGCCTGGAACTCAAAGCAATCCTTCTGCTTCAGCCTCTGAAGTGCTGGGATTACAAGTGCCTGTGAATACAGCTGTCTTTCTTACCCATGGTGTGTGTGTGTGGGGGGGGACGGACAGACAGACGGACAGATGCACAGACATATGTATGTGTTGAGGTGAGAGGACAGGACAGCCTTGGGTGTCAGTTCTCTCCCTCTTGTTTGCCATGTATACAGCAGTCTAGCTGGCTCATACGCTTCTGGAAAGTCTCCTGTCTGCCTCACATCTTGCTGAAGGAGTGCAGGGATTACAGATTCAGGCAACTGTGGCTAACTTTACACCGTGTCCGGACTTCCGCTTGCATGGCGAGCATGCTCCGGGTTTATCCTCACTAACTGCAACGTTCCTCATTTGAGACAGGGTTTCACCGGCCCAGGACTCACTGTCAACCAAGCTGTCCTCAGAGTCATGGAGATCTGTCTGCCTCTGCCTCTGCCTCTGCCTCTGCCTCTGCCTCTGCCTCTGCCTCTGCCTCTGCCTCTGCCTCTGCCTCTGCCTCTGCCTCGTCTCTGCCTGTTGGATGAGTTAAGCATTCTTCTCGATTTTAAAATGTGTATGTGTGTAGGTGTACCATGTGTGTGCGGTACCTACAGAGGCCAGAAGAAGGCACTGGATCCTCTGGAGCTGGCAAAACAAATGGTTGTAGCCACCATGTTGGTGTTGGGAATTGAACCCAGGTCCTCTGGAAGAGCAGCCAGGGCTCTTAACCGCTGAGCCATCCCTGCTGTTTGCATTCAGCTAGAGAACGTTCTGTTACATGGATGCCATGCATTAAGTCCCTTCTGTTTGTGGTCACTGAGGTTCGTGTCTAGTCATGGTGATAAAGGGTGAAGTTGAAGCATCTGCTGATACCCTCTAGGTTCTTGGTGCCCTTTTCTGCTTCTCTGGTTTCAGTTCCTCAGGGTGTGAGGTGCACCAGGGTGTACCCTTGTTCCTAAGATAACAAGCCCACCATTGGGCATGAACAAACTGTGGGTCTTACAGGTGAACGGGTGGATGGTAGTGGATCGGTGGGAATTTAAAACCAAGGGCAAATTGACAGGGGTGCGTGGTGATTTTTAAGGTGGGAGTCAGTGCTTGTTCTTTGTCTGATGCCTTTGGAGGAGGGTCTCATGGGTGTGGGAGGGGCTTGTCCTGCTCTTAGCCAACTGAATGGGAACGAGTGCTGGGGCCTCTGCTTCCTTGAAGTCTTCAGGGTGTCTTGATTTTGTTGCTGGGCAGGGTGTGGAGAAGTGTCTCTCGGGTGTCAGAGCAGCACCCCTGCTTGTGTGACCACTTCTAGTAACTTGATGTGTTATTTTCTTGTTGCTGTGACCAAATCCATGACAAGAACCTAAGGAAGGTAAGGTTTATTTTGGATTCCATCTTGAGGGGATGTAGTTTGCCATCTTAGTTAGGCCTGGTGGTAGGTGGCCCTGTTTGTGGTGGTGGGAGTGGGCAGTTGGGCTCCTCTTAACCACAGCTTCCAAATAGGAGATAGAAACTGGACAGGAAGCAGGGCCTGGCTCAAAAATGTCAAATTTCCTCCAGAGAGGCTCCATTTCCTAAGAATACCACAGCCCACAGTAGTGTCACCAGCTGGTGGCCACGTATTGAAGAGCCTGTGGGGTGATTTCTCACCTTCAAATCCAGGCCCAGGCCTTTTAGCCAAGGCCAAGGCAAGGGTTGTTTTGTTTTGAAACGTAGGTGGTAGCTTCCTATGTAAAGGTAGGCCATTGCCACACAGGTGTGGCAGGTGCCCTCGGGCCTGTGGGCCTTGGTCTGCTTTTTTGTTGTTGTTTTGAAGATTTATTTATTTTATGTATGTGAGTACACTGTAGCTGTTTTCAGACACACCAGAGGAGGGCATCAGATCCCATCACAGATGGTTGTGAGCCACCTTGTGGTTGCTGGGAATTGAACTCAGGACCTCTGGAAGAGCAGTCAGTGCTCTTAACCGCTGAGCCATCTCTCCAGCCTCTTTTTTGTTGTTTTTATTTTTGTCTTTAAAGAGAAGCCAAAATCTAGGTAGTTTGAGGCTTCTCTTTTTGTGTACTTGGCACTGAGGTTACACAGATGTTATGTAGGCTGAAGAAAGACTCAGTGTCCCGAAGGAAGAGACAGGTAGATTCTAGGAAGGGAAGTACAGACCTGTCACTCAGAGTTTGGGAATAGAGCCACAGTGACTGTATCCCCTGCGCCCCCTCACCAAATGACCCAGGCCTCCTTGAGAGAGCTTTTCAAACGTGGTCCTCTGTGTCTCTTTCAGATCCTGGCTCTACAGAGAAAACGGCCCCGAAACGGAAGTTCCCCAGCCCTCCACATTCCTCCAATGGCCATTCACCCCAAGACTCATCCGCAAGCCCCATTAAAAAGAAAAAGAAACCCGGCTTCCTGAACAGTAGTAATAAGGAGCAGGTAAAGGAGCCGCTGCAAGCGGCCTCTGGACCCGGGGATGGAGGCTGGGCCTCAGTGGTGTAGCTTGGGTCCTTGGCATTGCTGTAGCAGGCTGCCTGGCACTAGCTGCCATTTACATCAAGGGCAGCTCAGAAGGGATCTGTGCAACAATTTTTAGTGGGGTTTCAGATCTGTTTTGAGGACAGAGGACAGAGCTTTGTGCCTGGGTTGGGGGTGGTCCTTGGGTTAGTTTTTGGTGGTCTCAGGGTTTTCCTCTTCCCTGGGCTAAGACAGCTGCCTGGGGGATTATGTAGCTGAGACTATTTTCTCATCTGTAAAATGAAGGTCAGTGGGGAGAGACACTGAGTCCAGCTTTGGTCATGGGCCACTGTTCCTTCTCTCTGCACGCAGACCCACCCACCTGGCAGCCGATGATGTCAGAAATATGAAAAAGGATTTTTTTTTCCCCTAAAAAATATAGCTTTACATTCTCTGATGTAGGCTAGGTAGTCTTTGGATGTGCGCTGACTAGAGGCCTGTGAATGGACTGGGTAGGATGTTTGTCCTCTCTGCGACTGTGAGTTCTGGCCTTGTCTTCGGTGATGGTTCCTTTATCCATTCTGTGCGCTATCAAGTGCCGGAGTGGGCTCTAGGGATCGAGGGTTGATTGAAGCAAGGTTGCTGCTTTTATGGGCAGAGGCCTTGAAATGGTGAAATGCCTAATGCCTCACGTATATGTTTCTGAACACAAATCTGTTTTCACTCTTGAAATTATATAGTGAGTAGCCAGCTCTATCTTGGCTTTGGGCACGTTAACCTCTTCTGTGCTGTTAGCTTTCTCATTCACAAGGTGAGAATTGTGGTAACTGCCTAGTCCACGGGGCTGTCGGGAGTGTTAACTGAGCACTATTCATTGACGGATGATGCAAACAGCAGTGACAGAATTTGGAAAGGAAGCCAGGCTGTAGCAATCTTTTCCTGTTGAGTCAGAGACTCATGTGTAACCCTGGGTGGCCTTGGACTCTGGCTCCAGTAATCTTAGTCTCTGCACACGATAAAACCCCCCAATATCTGAAAGAGCATTATAGATCCACACTGTCTGGCATGGTAGTCACAGCCATGTATGGCTTTCTTGGGTGAGAATTACTTGGAAATGAGGTTTTTATTTCATCTACTTTAAAGTTAAGTGGCTACCCGTGGCCGTGCGTTAGACAGCACAGACCTAGTTGTTTGGGAGGAGTTGTAACTGTCTCTGGTAAAGGGAAGCACAGAGGTGCTTTCTTTCTCCTCAGGGTCTCAGGGCAAGTGGGGTTAGCTTTGCTTGTCTTGCTGGTGACATCTGGTCCCTGCCACCTGGGAGCTGTCATAGCTTGAAGGAATGAAGACTCAAAAAGAAACACAGGGCTTGTGGGCATGGCTCAAAGTACTCGGGAAGCTGAAGCTACCGAGTATCAGAGTTCAAGACTCCATAAATTAGAGGCCAACTTAGGCTTCCCAGTGAGTTAGTGGCTAGCCTGGGCTATCTACCTAGCAAGGCTTAGTCTTATACAAATAGCAAAAGCAACCAATGATCATGACCAGTCTCCAAACTCACCCATTTCAGTAACACCTCAGCTTCCTGCTTTCGACTGTTGCCTGTAACCCATCACCCCCTCACTCCATGTCTGTCACCAGTCTTACTGATGGCCTCAGATAAATATCGGTGTCCTCTTACACTGCTGTTGCTTAGGGTTTGACAGTGTGGGATGCCATGGCTTCAGAAAACATTTAGAGAGCAGGGGGAGGTTGAAAAGACACTGGGCCTGAACTTGCCTCAGGGGACCTGCTGTGAACAGCCATTGCAGAAGGCCTGGAATGCGCCCAGCTCTACCAGGTCACATGACCTTGCTCCCAGCATCTGGGACACTCACTGTGTGAGCGGGTTACTGGCTTTCTCTTAGAGCTTCAGTCAGATCTTCAAGAGGGCTTTGGATAAGCACTGTCTAAGGTTGATTGACAGGTAGATTAGCCTCACTAGGCAAAGTCGAGAGAGTCTTGCCCCTTGGTTATTTCTAGCATATGACATTTGCAGAAAGGGACAATTCTCTTGCACTCTATCAAGGGGATCACAAATAGTTAATTCATTTTGCGATAGACTCTCACCATATCACCCTGGCTGGCTTGGAACTTATTATGTAGACCAGGCTGACTTCATGTTCACAGAGATCCCCCAGCCTCGGTCTCAAATGCTAGGATAAGAGGCGTGTGCCACCATTACCAGTATTTTAAAAAGATTTATTAATTTTTTTTTTTTAAATTACATCATGAATGTTTGCTTGCATGAGTTTCTGTACTTCGTGTGCATGCAGGAGCCCTTGGAGGACAGATTTGGTGGGATTGGGGTTACAGAAGTCGTTAGCTGCTATGTAGGTATTGGAAACTGTCTGCATGTATGTTTATGCCCCATTTGTATGTAATACAGTGCCTACAGAGGCCAGAAGGCGCGGGATCCTCTGGAACTGGAATTAAAATTGCAAGCTGTGGGTACTGGAACTGAACCCAGGTCCTCTGAAAAGTAGTCAGTGCTCTTAAGCACTGAGCCATCTCTCCAGCCCTTCGCTTATTATTCTTACAGAAATCCTGAATTGCAAACATCTGCCTGCTCCAGTGCAGATGAAAACATCCCTGGAGTGAGTGAATAGGTCTTTTCCATTTTCTCGTTAAGCTGACCTGGGGCAGGAGCTGGGGAATAAAACGTTTACTCTGTAACCCGCAATTATCCCTTGTCGCATGGGCTGCAGCCTGTGCGCTTCGCTGTAGGGCCGCTTACGTACTTTAGACATGTGGGAGAGGAAATCAGAATCCATTTTACCTGAAGTTGTTGGCTTTTCCTTTAAAAACCTGCACATTTGTTATCAGGTTATTTTTGTGGAGTAGAAAACAGAAGCCATAGGGAAGTATGTGATTGACAGGGCTGCGGTCCTCTGTGGCCACTGAAGTTCCTGGAGTGGGAGGTCCCTGAAGAGATCAGAGTCACCTGGTTGTCCCTTTGGTCCTGAGGACACCCCACTTGGGGGTGAGGCAGAGTTGGAGCCTGGGGGAAACTTCTGAGCCATCAAAGAAATAAAAGCAGTGGCAGAAATTCCCATTTGGGCCGCGGTGTCAGATTGGGTTATTTGATCCCTGAGTTTTGGCTTGACTCTTTTGTTAGTGAGGTGGGTGTTGTTAAATTATAAGGCTGCCTTGAACATTGAAAATCCAGACCATTTAGAGACTTTCCGAACCATGATATTCCTTCCTGGAAACAGAGCAGACCATCCAATCCCCTACTAGTGATTCGGGAAGATGGAGCTGTTTACTTAGGGAGATTTTATTAAAAAGTCTGATTCCAAAGATGAGCAGAAAGCTCCCAAAACTCTCTGAAGGAGAATGGGGGGAACCAGACATCTGCAGAGCTCTGACTGCTTGTCCTAAAATTCAAGGAAGAACCCCACGCTGCCTGTAGCTCTGAGACATTTCTCATCCTGCAGGCTCCAGCCATGCTCATACAGACGTGGGGCGTGGCTCCCTGGCTAATCCTTTTAGAGTTTGTAAAGTCCTGGGCTCAATCCCAGGTCCTGAGGGCAAAAAACAGCAATAGACTGGGACACAGAAGGCTGGTCCTGATGAGAGGTCAAGTTTTCAGTCAACAAAATGTTACAATCACTTTCATATTAGGTTAGTTTTAAAAATATTGATGTCTGTGTAAATATGTATGTATGTCAGAGAATATACTCAGAAACTCCCGTGCATTACACACACACACACACACACACACTTTAAAAATTAAAAACAAAGTAT
>JADRCH010000158.1:3174804-3241922 GCA_019843965.1 Rhynchomys soricoides
CAGAGATCAAATTGGTTGCTTAGGCTGGCTCTAACTCACAGTCCCCCTGCCTCGGTTCCCAGGCACTGGGATTACAAGCACGGCCTTCTTTGCTTATCCATGTTATCAGGATTTGTGCTTTGTGTGGCCAGTATGAGGTCTTGCTGGGGGAAACAATATTTTCCTGACAGGGAGCTTGTGCCATGTAAAGGTGATCTCTACATAGTGTTCACGGGTTTGTTGGAAGGTATCTTGTTTCCCTGTGGGTTCTGAAGGTCACAGAGCTGTTACTAGGCCATTTGACAGTCACCACTAGACAACTCGGGGTAGATTTTGCAGGCTTTCCTGTGTTTGGCTTTGCTGTGCTGTTAAATGTCTGGAGACAAGTTTCCTAATGCTGTCCCCACAGGAAGATATCTGGTTCCCATGAATTGGCTGGCCCTTTCCTCTCTGTCGTTGTTGGTTCTGATGAAGTGGCCAGACTTCCTGGCAGATGCGAGCACCTTGCTCGAGGATCAGGGCTCTGGGGAGCCTATTGGAGATACTTTCTACCTTGGAGGCAGACTTAAGTCAACGGAGGATAATTTTGCGCCAGCCAAATCTAATTGTTTCTACTCTTCAAATACTATTTAAAGCTCGCCAGGGCAGATCGCCAAACCTCCATCGGCTTTGTAAATTTGGGCTCACACACATTGGGCCCTTCACAGTTTTTGTGAGTAGTGGCCCTGCTGCCATTTAATACCAACATGTTGGGACTCTCAGCTCCATTTTACAGATGAGAAAATTGAGGTAGGGAGGTGGAGAAAGACATGGCCCAGGACACATAGCTGCTTAATGGAGGGGAGGGGTTTAAACTGTGCACTTGGGCCACCTAGCCACTAATCTCAGGGACTGGCTTTCAGTACCTGGCCTTTTAACATAGAGGCAAGTGGCTGTGGCCTAGCTGCTGCTGTGTTTAGTTGGGAGGTGGAGATGGCCTGGCTGTGTAGTGGGGTTGTAAGGGGTGTGATGTTGTCGGTGTGTGTTCTTGATGTACTTGTGCAAATTACTGCTAAGAAACCACCTGTGTTTTGAAACCCCACCTGTCTTTCTTGCCTACATTTCAGTCAGAGCTAAGGCATGGTCCGTTTTACTATATGAAGCAGCCACTCACCACAGACCCTGTTGATGTTGTACCGCAGGACGGACGGAATGACTTCTATTGCTGGGTTTGTCACCGGGAAGGACAAGTCCTTTGCTGTGAGCTCTGTCCCCGGGTTTATCACGCTAAGTGTCTGAGACTGACATCGGAACCAGAGGGGGACTGGTTTTGTCCTGAATGTGAGGTTAGTTCCCGATAAATGAATTCATTACCTGCCTCAATTCCTCTCCTTTCTCTTTTCTTCCTTTTTATTTTTAAAAAATTTCAAAATAATCCAAATAGAGGGAAAGAGAAATGTCTTGCCTCCCGCCTGCTCTACCCTGGCCGCCCCCTCTGGGGACCCGCCTCTGCGCTGGCTGCAGTGGGGCAGCTCTTGGAAAGACATGTCGCCTTGCCTGTACCCGAGCCTTGGGAGCGAGCGCTTTGAGACCTGCCGCTGTGCGTCTGCTGCTTCTGCCGTGAGTGCCTTGGAAGGGACCTTGTAGATCTGTAATGGTTGACGCCTTTTGAAAAGACCCCGTGCTGGGTTTCCTCCCCTTCTTCGGCCTTGACTCCCCGCCAGGAGCCTGCTGGGAAGACCGCTCTAGTGTGTGTGTGTTCCGCTTGGTGACCGGCTCACATTTTCTTTCACGCGACCTGCGTTTCTCCAGTGCCTGTTAGGTGTCGGGGATTCGACAACACGTTCGACAGAGTGGATGACCCTTTCTTATTATTTACTGTTGTTTTGGGCCAAAGAGGACAAAACCTGAAAGTTACTTATAGCAGAAGTTGGAAGAGAAGTAGAGAAAATGGGATGGAAGACTGGAAGAAGAAGTCGAGGTGCGATGTCTCCCCCACGTTTAAAGTCCAGGCCTGGGAAGGACACACTGAGGTATAAGGAGGATCTGAAGGGGAGCACATCTGGGCAGAGGAAGCTGCAGGTTCAGGGCCGCCGCCTCTGTGCGAGCCAGGCTGACGGCAGCCCACCCCGAGTCTCATCAGCAGCTCAACCATCATTATGCCGACTTCCCGAGCTCCCAAGTTCTCGTGTCTCCCACTGTGATGCTCTCTGCTGAAGACAAGAGTGGTGCTCACACACATCCCCTCACGTAGGACATCTCTGGGATTCCAGCGGGCACTGGATAGATCGTGAGGAAGCCTGTGTGTGAGAGGGAAGCGCCACCCAGATGTGTGTGTGTGTGTGTGTGCGTGCATGGGGGAGCTCAATAGAGGAAAATGGCCATGCTGCTGCTCTTGGGTGGGGAACAAAGGAATTAGACTTTGAGCCAAACTTTGGTGTTGAAGGGCTCTTCTCCCTCTGTCATGGCAAAAGCCGGCTGACGGCTCCCCTGGGGTTACTCCAGACAGATTTGCACACTCAGAATGGACAGCTCTCCATTCTGTGTTCAGAGCTGGGTTTGTTTCCCCATAGTTGGGTGGGTTCTCCAGTTTTCTTCTGCCTTCCCTGTGGTCTGAGTCACCAAACAAAGATAGGCTGCCTTCTTCTCTGCAAGTGACGGTTGTAGAGGGAGTTGTCTGAGACCCCAGAGTTTATGACCATTCTGTGTGGGAAGCAGCCTGTGGGGACGGAAGGGCCAGCCAGTTGGTTTGGAGCCAAGCTTGCTGTCTCACCATTACAGACATGGCTCCTCTCTGTCCCCACGGCTGCTGCTGGAACTCCGCTATCCTGTGTGGATAGACAGTGTTTTCCCTAAGAGAATTGCACGTCTCCTAACTTACCTTGTATCAAGAGACTTTTCCCGGTACCCTCCATCTAAGTGGCCTTTGGGCTCCTTGGTCACCAATTTCCCTGTTTTAAAAAAAAACTTGACTGGGATGCTTTTTTGTTTTGTTAACCGTCCTGGCCAGGGAGGGGGTGGGGAGTAGAGGAAGGAGGGGGATGACAGGCGGACAGGTGACTCTGAATTTGTAGCTTGCAGAAAGAACCGCATTCAAGCAAGCAGGTGTCCTTGCTGTGTGTTCAGATTCGGGGGCCCTCAGTTTTTCCCCCGGGGTGAATTGTAAAGACAGCCAAGAAGATGAAACGGAGTCTGTTAGTGTGCTCAACGCTCTTGTCAGATTTTGGGGGACTCTGTGTGGTCCTTTTCTTGACACCGAACCGCAGTGGGGGTTTGTTAGAAAGCCCTGGAGATCCGAAAGATGGAAAAGAATTCTAAGTTAATGGGGAAGATCTTGCATCTCTCCTTCACAGCCTGGCCAGAAGAGTCCCTGACACCTTAGGAATTGCTATTTTTTGTTTCTTGGCACATAAACCTCAGAGTCCCCGAGATCTGGTATGAGGCTTCCGCAGCTGTCTGGCTACAGTTGGTTATCTGGTCTTTCCCTTTGATAAGAATGTCCCTTACGAAATGACGGTTGTGAGCCTGGTGTGATGGCACACACTGCAGAGGCTGAGGCAGGAGCATTAGGGGTTTTGAGGCCAGCCTGGGCTACATAGTGAGAGTCTGTCTCCAAAGAGAAGAGAGAAAGGAAGGGAAAGGAGAAGGAAAAAGGTAAGGGAGGGAGGGAGAGGGAAACTGGATGCGGAGGTCCTGATGCTAGGGAGGCAGAGGTGAGTGGCTCTCTGTGAGTTCCGGGCCAGCCTGGTCTACAGAGGGAGATAGTTTCGAAACAAGGAAAGGAAAAAGGAGAGGCTTCCTCTTGCAGGAAGGATGTCCTTGGGCGTGGACCATGGAGCAGCATTTTAGAGAATGGCTGGGCTGGCCTCCTCAGCCACAGGCCAGGGCCCAGGAAGTTGTGGATGACCGTTGTTGACCCTGCAGCAGGGTAGGTCCCCTCCATCCACTCTCTCTGGCCTTTGTTTTCAGGTTCGGTTTTTGTTGTTTTTTTTGAGATAGGGTTTCTTTTTGTGTAGCCCTGGCTGTCCTGGAACTCACCTTGTAGACCAGGCTGGCCTCAAACTCAGAGATTCTACTGCCTCTGCCTCCCAAATTCTGGGATTAAAGGTGTGTGCCACCACTGCCTGGCTCACATTCAATTCTTAAGACCCAAGGGTTGCGGTCCCGCAGCTTCCCTGGTCTCAGCTCAGATTATGATGTCTTTACCAGCCTGAGTGACTTCCCAGCACAGTCTATGTGGATTGGCGACTTAAGTCTTTGCCCACAGATCCACTACATGCTGGTCTTGTGGTTTGGAGTCCTTCCTATTCCCACGTAGGTGGGAGTCGCTCTTACCCTGAGTGCAGAGGGAGAAGGACACTAACTGGCAGTAACGCGTTTTTCCCTAACGGACCTGTGTGTGTATGATTTTTGACTTGTAGAAGATTACAGTAGCAGAATGCATCGAGACGCAGAGCAAAGCCATGACCATGCTGACCATTGAACAGCTGTCCTACCTGCTCAAGTTTGCCATTCAGAAAATGAAGCAGCCGGGGGTAAGAGGCCTGTTCTCGCTGCCGTGAGCTGGATGACAGTGGCCATTTGTTTCCTTTGATGACCTACAGGTTCCTTCATGGCATACAAACACGCCCTTGGGGACCTTCCTGTATGTACCGACAGGAGATACACTAGTCTGTCCTGAAAGAGTCTAGCGGGGAGACATGTGGGGTGAGGTGTGAGTGGGATATTAGGATTCTGAAGAGCTATGTGGTCAGACTCACCATGGCCAAACCCGTCATTGTTGGAGGAGGGACTCCGTGCTCTTTCCCAGGGCCTTTGTGAAATTCTGTGAGAACAGAGAAGCAGCCCAGTTTAGTGAGACTGAGCCAGGGTAGCTCTCTCTGGGTGAGATCTTCAACAGTGTAGGAAGGTAGTCTACCACATTTGGCTGTCAAGGTATGTACCTCACAGCAGTGCCCTCCTGAGAGGCTCTACCATGCCAGCATGTTTACTTAGATCATTTCGGGAAAGTGTCAGAAAAAGGCTTTTTAAAAAATTTTTCTTGTGGTAATGGGCATGGAACCCAGGGCCCTGTGAACACTAGGTGCATGCTCTATTTTTGAGCTCTTCCTATCTCCAACCCCAAGATATCGTGTTTGAGAATATTTAAACCCAGTCTTGGTGGTACATGTGTATAATCCTGGCACTAGCGAGGCAGAAGTTCAAGGCTACAGGCTACCTGTTCTCCTTGACGGGTTTCTGTTTAGCCATGGTCACATGGGAAGGCACTGGCAGGGAACCACCATAACCCCCCCCCCCCATCGCCTAAAGACATTATAATTCATTACTTAGTCATTTTTCCTACATACAAATTCAAGGAACATTTGGGTAGGGCTCCCTCTTTTGTTTGCATAAAAGCACCCTATGGTCTAAGGAAGTTCAAGTTTTCTAAGTGTAAAGAGTTCACAGAGACTCTTAGTGCTGCTTTCGGGGTTCACCCTTTAAACCCATTACAAAAGCACAGAAATTTGGCTAGCGAGATGTCCCAGGAGATGAAGATGCTTGCTGCAAAGGCTGCTGACTAGATCTCCAGTCTCCTGACCTCCACCCCCCCACACCCTCACATGCCTGTGCCCCACCCCCATCCCCTCACATGTCTGCACCCCCACACATACACTAAAGAGATAATGTGATAATGCAGAAAATAAAAGCAAAAGCAAAAGCAGACTTTGGCTTTGAGCTGTATTCTGAAATCTGTTGTTATATGGGGGGAGGAGGGATCCAGCTCTTCCCAGTTGGCTCTTGTTAAAATGGGAAACTATTTTTCTCTTGAATCCCAATCATTGGGAGTAAAATATATAGCCAGAATGTGGTACAAAGAAAAAAGACAGGGTTTCTCTGTGTAGCCTTGTATGTCCTGGAGCTCGCTCTGTAGACCAGGCTGGCCTCGAACTCACAGAGGTCTGCTTGCCTCTGTCTCCTAATTTCTGGGATTAAAGGTGTGCCCCACCCTTCACCCCAGCCCAGCTTCTTACTGTGTCTGCTTAAAAACCATTCATAAAGGGATCATCTAGTGCAGGGAGCCTGGTATAGGTGTTTGTTTTCCTTTTTTGAGGGGAGGGGAGGGATGCTGGGAATTGAAACCAGAGCCTTACCTACCCATGCTAGATAAATCTCTACCCCAGGGCTGCCTCCAGTGAGCTCTCCACAACAAACCCAGCTTGGCTTTTTTGTTGTTTTGTGTCTTTGAGACAGGGCTTCTTTATGGATCCCTGACTGTCCTGGAACTTGCTCTGTAGATCACACTGTCCTTGAACTCATGGCTATGCATCTGCTTCTACCTCCTGAGTGCTGAGACTAAAGGCATGGACTACCATGCCCAGCTTCCCAGTCCAACTTTGTCGAATTCTAAACCTAAAAGAAAAACTGAAGGCATTCATTTTTTATGCATGCTGTATTTTAAAGAGCTTTATATTTTATGTATATGCGTGGGTGTTTTGCCTGTACATGTACCGTGTGCTTGCCTGGTGCTCTAAGAGCTCAGAAGAGCATTGAAGCCTCTGGAACTAGAGTTACAGATGCTTAGAAAACACACACACACACGCACACACACACAGATGCTTAGAAAACACAGACACACGCACGCACACACACAGACGAAGGTACCAGATCCCTGGAGCTATGGTTACAGATGGTTGTGAGTTGTGAGTTGCCCAGTGTGGTTTTTTTTTTTCCTTTTCTTTTCTTCTTTTGGTTTTTCGAGACAGGGTTTCTCTGTGTAGCCCTGGCTGTCCTGGAGCTCACTCTGTAGACCAGGCTGGCCTTGAACTCAGAAATCCGCCTGCCTCTGCCTCCCGAGTGCTGGGATTAAAGGTGTGCACCACCACTGCCTGGCCAAAGTACTCTTAACCACTGAGCCATCTATCTATCTATCACCTCTTCCTTCCATCCATCCATCCATCCATCCATCTATCCATCTCAATGCAGGGTTTCTCTGTATAGCCCTGGCTGTCCTGGAACCAGCTCTGTAGACCAGGCTGGCCTCGAACTCAGAGTCTCTGCCTCCCAAGAGCATCATTTCCCCCTCCAGTCAGTTTGTGCCGGTGTGTGGACTACACAGCAACTGTCCTTTAGAGCTCCAGAGTGGTCAGCAATGTGGTAATTGTCAGTCTTAATGCAAGAAGGCAGAGGCTGTAATCAAAACAAATACCCAAACCAGACACATTCACTGGGGCCCAGGACTCTCTGGAAGAGCAGAATTCGAAGGTGTGGGTCACCTTGAGCTTCACGAGGTCATCCTGTGTGGTTATTTCTAGACTGTGAAAGTATGTCTGGTTCTCAGCATCCTCTGCCTCCCATGCCTTGTCTTCAGGGTAGTGATGACTTTTTGCCTGTGCGTGTCTCTCTCTTACAGACGGATGCATTCCAGAAGCCCGTTCCATTGGAGCAGCACCCTGACTATGCAGAATATATTTTCCACCCCATGGACCTTTGTACATTGGAAAAGGTTGGCCTCTACTACAGAGCCTGGCCATAGTAGCACAGTTGTTGAGATAGCTCAGGCTCTCCCATTCCTTCCCCTGCCCTGGCTCCTCCAGGTGGATTATTTCTGGACATCATCGGGTAGAACTCTCAGTCTTCCATGACCTCTCTCTGTGACCTCCTCCGGGAGGTGGGGGTGGGGTCTCGGTGGATTGTTGAAATCCTGGGCAGTGTTCTTGAGGGATATCCTAGCTTCTGAGAATTAGTGATTTGATTGATTGGCATCTCACTTTGTCCTGAGGTGCTAATGAGAGCATCAGGAAGGAGGTAGAGCAAATGACATGTTTGGAAACCTTCAGATTAGCAGTAAAGGAAGGGGCTTCTTAGACCTGCCCATCAGACTGTTTCTTGAATGCCCTACAGTGGTTTTAAGAGTCTGTGCTAAAATTCTGTGATAAAAAAAATCATACTTAAAGCACTTCAATTGAGCACATCTTTTGGTGCAGATTTTCCAGTGCAGGAGCTAAATATGTGTTTGAAATACATCTGTGAAGGCTGGGGCTGGCCTGGCCTGTGCAGCGTCCTGTCTGCGATTCTTGATTCTGAAAGAAAACAAAAGCCTCCGTAAAGAGGAACCTGATGTCATAACGTGTGCATTGCTAATCCCCTCCAAAGCCGTAGATCACGTCTACTTTGGGAAATTGCCCAAACCCTATGATATGCAGCAAAGAGAAAGCATTAAGTAAGCAACAGGGTTGGATCCTAGCTTCAGGCTGGGGTGAGGTGTCTTCACAGTGTCGGACCTCAGTTTCTCCTCCTTTCAAGTCTCATTGGCTTTTGTGAGATGCATGTGATAGCACCGGGGCTTTATTATTAGCTAGTGATATTCCGCTCTATGGAATGTGCCCTTCGTTGGATGAACTTGCTGGATGAATGACAGCATTTTCAGGATGAGAATGCTCAAATCCCTGCGATGGCTCCGAACGCCTTTTATAGGGCTATAGATCTTGAACCTAATAGCATCCTGGGAAATGAGTCAGAGAGCGCCGTTGATTAATTCGGCAGATGGCGCCTGTGAAAGGTGCAGGGACCCGGGTGTTAGCACTGCTGCCTGCGTAGACTTTGATGGTCATAATGTTCTCTGGCTTCTCTTACCAGAATGCAAAAAAGAAGATGTACGGCTGTACAGAAGCCTTCCTGGCTGATGCCAAGTGGATCTTGCACAATTGCATTATTTATAATGGGGGTGAGTCGCTCAGATGTTCTCAAGGAGGAGAGGGTATGCCTCAAGCATGGCAGTCTCCTGCCCTTTGTTAAGATGCAGGTTTGATGGGCTAGAGTGACAGCTCTGCAGTGGCAGCACTTGCTGCTCTTCCAGACAATAGGGGTTTGGTTCCCAGGACCCATGTTGGGCCTTTCAAAACTGTGCCTGTGACTCCTGGATCCCCGAAGCCGATCCGTTCGACTCTTCTGTGTTCCAAAGCTGCATTTCGCCGCCTCTCCCATGCATATAATTTAAAAGAGCCTTAATAATAAAGTCAGGCTTAGGTGGCTGGGAAGATCTGAGTTGACATTTCCCGAGCCTGTGTGAAAGCCAGGTGTCACAGCACCTATCTGTCACTCCAGCCCTGGGAAGGTAGAGGCAGGGGAGTGTCCACTGCTCTCCCATGAGTGAGCTGCAGGCTCAGTGAAGGACTCTGCCTCAAAACACTTGGAGAGTGAACAGGGCACACAGCCACAGCACTTACTCCAGCCAAGATGGCCAGTAGTGTGGGCTGGATGGAGGACAGGAGATACCCACAGGTCTGTGGAGGCCGGCGTTACAGGTTCCTTCCCATGCATTGTTTATTTAGTTGCCATAGCTATGTGTTTGTTACGTGAAGGTATGGATTAAGTGCGTATTCCGAGAGTGCATGCTCCTGTAGGTGCATGCGTGTGGAGGGGTGGTGTGTGTGTGCAAGGCTTGAGGCCAACCTCAGAAACCCTCCACCTTGGTTTCTGGTTGACTTGTGGGATCGTGTCGCTCAGGCTTGGAGTTGGCCCGTTAGGCTAGAATGACTGACCCACGAGTCTTTATCCTTCTGAGGGTAGCACTTTACTGATGGAGCTGTCTCCTCAGCCCAGCAAATTGACAGTTTTTGAAAATGGCTGTCAGGACCAAAGAGACCATATATAGCCCTTTGGCCATCCTGACCTCTGCATTGGTGCAAAGGAGAAAGACTTGGCGTCAGGTCTTTGCCAGATGCTCAGCTCATTAGCTAAGAGTTCTGGTAGAGGCACGGACTTGGGATTTTGACTCAGTCATTAAGTAAATGAGAATCATCTGCCCTGTTTTTTCTATAGTTTCTGGTGGAATCTTGGGGAGGCACCAGTCACTCTTCCTGGCATAGTGTTTTGGAATTACAGGGTTAAGTGAGGCACTTTTCTGCTAATTATTTATAGCCTTCAGAATGCCAGAGTACTTGAAGTAACGTATCTAGGGAATTCCACACCAGCTACTTATTTGCAAGGTGCTGCAAAGCTTGGTCCCTGATAGACAAGTTTTAACCTTTAAATGGTGAATCTTGGTGGGGGACAACATGTTAAAAAATGGCTAATGTGTGTGTAACTCTGAGGCAGGCCGCTCACTGTTTGCCTGTGAAATAATCCCCTTTTCTTATTCCCTTAGGAAACCACAAGTTGACGCAAATAGCAAAAGTTGTCATCAAAATCTGTGAGCACGAGGTATGAGATTCCTGGCTCTCCTGTGGGTGGTGGCTCTCCTAGAGGTAGGGCACCCCAGGGGGTGGCAGCAATGACTTTTGTGTGCACTGTGTTATGCACAGCATCATGTCTCTTAAAGCAACATGAAAGCAGGAAACAGGGGACCCCATTGTTGTAGGAGCCCCTTAGTTCAGCATTGAAGATGGGAGTAATCTTTAATCTGAAGTTGTGGCCAAGTGCTAGGAATCCAGTCTTCTTCGTTAGTTCGGCAGGTTTGACCTTGATCTCCATAGTTGGGATTGAGTCAGCCAGCCAATGGATGGTGTCATTCACGGAGGAAGGCTCTATCTCTTCCTCCCCTTTCCTTTATTTTCTTTCTTTCTATCTTATTGAAAATGGGGTCTCAATATATACCCTGACTAGCCTTGAACTTGCTGTGTAGGTTGGGCTGACCTCTGCCTCCATAGTGCTGGGAGTAGAGGTGTACACAACTATGCCACCACTCCTGCCACATTGCCCGGCCATGGAGGGGTGTCTTTTCCCCTCTCTCTTCCAACTTGATTGTGTGGTTCTCAGGCATGAAATTCCCAGATAACAGCGTGTCATGATATCAAGAGATCAGACATTTTCACTAGTTGGTGGCAATTTTCTGACTGCTTCCAGGATAGCTATGGCAGTGCAGAGACCAAGGCATGACTATATGGCACTGTGTATTCTTCTAGCATGGGAAGTGCTGATCTTAGTAAAAGATCATTCATTCATTCATTCACTCATTCAACGTGTATATGGGTACCTTTGTATTTATGTGCCTTATGAGTGTACAGATGCCCGAGGGGCCAGAGGGCAATTCCCCTAGACCTGGAGTTACCTCCAGCTTCCTGAGGTGGGTGCTGGGAACTGAACCCAGGTTGTCTGTAAGAACAGCAGGTACCTTTAACCTCTGAGCCCCCTCTCCAGTGATCAAGCCAGCTCAGTCAGTCAGCGGGTTCTCCAGGGCAGGAGCGAAGATTAAAAAGAAAGAAGACAGTTAGACAACACTGCAGCATGACTCCAGCCAGTTCTGAGGCTGAGGCGAATTTAATCTTTTCCAGGCTGTTTTTATACCATTCTAGGTACATGCAGAGAATAGGGTCAGTCCTAAGGCATAAACAGAAGACAGGGAACAAGCAGGGCAAAAATCAAGGCAATAAACAAAGTCCCGTGGTCACCATGTTTTGGGTTATCAGGATATTCCAGATACAAGGAATACAATACATCCATCGGCTGTATTGGCCTTGAGCCTACTTCATTGTCCCAGCCCAACATCAAATTCCTAGAAGCGGCTACAAAAGCTCTCCACAGTCACCCATCTGAATTTAAAAAGTATATGTCTGTATTTCCTGTATGTGATCAGGGGACAGTGACATTTCACTGTTGTTCCTGGTGGTATTGGCAGCGAGTCGTGGCGCACCCCTCACTATTAGCCTTTGGAAGGAGGACAGGTCTCCCTCCCATTTGGGTCCCCAGTTACGCTGGCTCAGGAGGATGGGTAGGGCATGGATGTAGGCTCCAGGATGAAGATGTAGAGATTACCTGTTACATCCGTGGGCCCTGCGTGGCACCAGGAGGCAAAGAGCAATGGAAGGCCATCAATACAAGGGAAATAATAGCTGCTAAGTGTGTTGAGGAGACTCAGGCTTTGGAGATCCACTGCTCAGGGTTCAACTCCCTGCCCTACCTCCCTGCCACTGTGGACTCGTGGTAGGATATTTGAATTTTTAGGCTTCGTCCTTTTCTGAAGTACTTTAAAAGGAGATGACCATGGGCTGACCTTGTCCCACTTTTGAGGAGTAACTAAATCCTCCAGCATGGTTTGGTTGTTAAGGTGTTATGACTGTAGATGCCACAGGACATCGAAGTATGCTAACTCTGTGCAGTTAGCTGCTGTGTGGATTCTGTGTGGTTTGTCATCCTTGACCACCTATGACGAGGTACAGGCCCAGAGTCATGAGCTGCTTTTTCTGAAGCCTCTGGGCTTATAAGTGGTAAACTTTGACTTCAGGTGAGGCCATTGGTTGGTTCTAAGCTGTGCTGTCCACCTATCTGAATATCATCTTAAAAGGGAGCCTCACAGCCACCGTGTGGTTGATTTTGTGGCTGTCATTAGTCAAGAAAAAAAATCTTAAGCAACCTGAGCGTGTGTAACTGTTGTGAACCTGTGGTCTCAGCACTTGGGAGGCTGAGGCAGGAAACTCTCTTGATCACTGTGAGGCCAGCCTGAGCTACCTGGCAAGATTCTGTTGCTCTCTGCCTGCCCTGGAATACAAAAGAAGAAAATCTGACCTTGAAATAAAATTCCAAGCGTGTGGCCAGGCAGTGGTGGCGCATGCCTTTAACCAGCACTCAGGAGGCAGAGGCAGGCGGATTTCTGAGTTCGAGGACAGCCAGGGCTACACAGAGAAACTCTATCTTGAAAAAAGAAGAAGAAGAAGAAAAAAAAAAAGATTTCAGATTCCAAGCATGTAAAAGTGTTAGGAATTTAGTAGGGCTGCCAGATGGGAGCCCCCTGGGGCTCCACACTGGTGTGTGTGTGTATACACACTTTTTTTTTTTTTTCCTTTGCAGATGAATGAAATTGAAGTATGTCCCGAATGTTATCTTGCAGCTTGCCAAAAACGAGACAACTGGTTCTGTGAGCCCTGTGTAAGTTGGATCCTGTTCTTTCGTTTCACTTCTGGAAACTTTGGTGCCTTTAGTGGCCATACCAAGATGGCTACCTCTGGGGAGTTACGAGATGAGATTGGGAAGTTGTTTTGAAAAAGTCAGGGCTGGGCTTGGGTAAGCCTCTTGGGCCGAACTGTTTTGTTCCAGAGCTAAGTGTCCTGGTAACTGGGTTGACTCAAAGAGGGATTGTGTAGCAAGTGGGTGCAGTTCACAGGAGGTGTCAGAACTACGTCTGCAGTTTGCTGTGGCATTTTAAAATCTGGTTCCTGTTTTAAGACCTTTGGACACACATCCCCGGAGGACTGTCTGTCTCTCCAGAGAGATCATTGGTTTATGGAAGTGCAAAGCCATTCTGGTAAACTCTTTCTTTCCAACAGGGTTGGGCATTGACCAGTATGTTTTAATGTTTTCACCCTTCTCAATGCTGTGAGCCTGTAATACAGTTCCCCACACTGTGGTGACCACCGGCCGTAAAACCATTTTGCTGCTAATTCATAACTGTAATTTTGCTGCTGTTAGGAATCGTAGTGCAAATGTCTCTGTGTTCCATTGATCTTAGGTGAGCCGAGACCCACAGGTTGTGAACCACTGTTTTACAGAGTTGGGCTCTGTGGGGTGGAATGAGCGTGTCTGAGAGAGGGGCAGGGTGGAAGGTTGGGAAGGGCAAGATCCGATAAGTAGAGAATAGCTCAGGCCTCTTTTTGCCCCTGGAGATAAACACCTGTGTAGGCCCAGCGGACGAGCGTGGCTCCTGCAGCTTCTTGCTTGCGTGTAACTCCACATTTTGTATAAATTTAGCACAGAGTGGGTGTTGACTGTTTCTGTGGTACCCAAAGAGGTGAATTTTCTTGGTAACCCAGGACCCAAGCCTGATTCACTCTTTTCAGCTTTTAGCTGTGAGAGGGCTCTGTCCAAGCTGCACACCTGCCGGGGGCCACCTTGCTTGCAGCTGTCTTCCTTTCATGCATGGCTTATGTCCTGTTTTGCCTCCTAATTACTGTGATAAACATGGAGGCCAGCAGCAGCTTGGGAAGGAAAGGGTTTATTTCATCCAGGTCAGTTAAGACAGGAGCGTGCCCCACAAATCTGTCTATAGGCCTGTCTGATGGAGGCTGTTTCTTACTTGAGGTTCCCTGTTCCCAGATGACTCTAACTTGTGCCAAGTTGACAAAAGCCTAATTAATCAGCACAGGGCTGTGTCCTTCCCACCTCTGTGTGCTTCAGATCACCTTTCAGACTTTAACGTGTGTCTTGCTGCCAACTGTAACGCCAACCCTGCATTTTGTTCTTCTTCTAGAGTAACCCCCATCCGTTGGTCTGGGCAAAACTGAAAGGGTTTCCATTCTGGCCAGCGAAAGCTCTGAGGGACAAAGACGGGCAGGTTGATGCCCGTTTCTTTGGACAACATGACAGGTGGGAGCTTTAAAACGGGCTGCGAGAGGAACTTTGGGTAAAGGTGGTGGAGGGTACCATGCTGTTTTTTAAAAGCAAACTCTACCTTTAACCACTAGTGACTTTGGCTATGGATTTTATATATTGTCTTACCAACCTGTGATCTTGTTATTGCAAAATGTTTTCTGGTTCTCTGCCAAACTTGGCAATGGGAGGTTTCATCCGGGTGTTTCGGTGTCCTAGCTTCAGGTGTGTTCGGAAAGAATCTCACCTCCATGGTTCTGTTGGTGGCTCTGTGACATGCTGTTTGATGAGTAGTTATTTATTATTCATTTTGTTTTCTGGAGTAAATTAAACCTCTGTGCGAATTGCTTTTAAAGGTTTCAGGGACCGGAGGTATTTCCCGGATTGCCACTAAACGACGCTCCTAGCTCCAGATGGAATACCTCCCCCTATCCCCCTTTTTGTGTGTCTAAAATGAGAAATGACCGGGCGGGGGGTTGGGGGGGATGACTTCTTGACAGACATGAGCCCTCCCTCCCAGCCTCCCAGTTCCTTCCCACACAGGCTGAATGGAGGTGTGGAGTCATTCCAGCTAACAGCAGCTCCCTTTGCCTTGGCGCCCCGCCTGCCTGTGAACAACAGGTAGTGTCAGAGACACCACTTAACATTCAGGTTCCCTCATTAAATGAAGCAAAGATTCCTTGGGAGTATGGCCCCACCCCTGAGTCTTGAGAAGAGGTATGAATGCCTAGGAGTCATTGTACCACACAGAAAATAGATCATTTTTTTTAGTGATATCAGCATCTGAATTAGCGTGCTTACTGTCTGTCAAGTTGTGCCTGGCTAATGAATCAAGGCAAAGAAAAAAAAACCCTCAATATCAGAGAGATTGAGTTTCTTCCGGCAGTTTTCTTGTCAGGAGTTCACTGAGGTAGTACTGGCTTTAGCGGGGCGCATCAGTGTTTGATTTTTACACCACCGCCCCCTTTGCGGGGGGAGGGGCTCATGTAGCCTCAGCTGGTCTCAACTTGTTTTATATTAGAAGGTGACTCTGAACTCCTGATCTTCTTCGTCCCCATTCTGAGTGCTGGAGTTGCAGGCGTACACCTGGACATGGGGTAGTTTGTTGTTGGGGGAGCTTGCCTGCCATGAGGCTTCCTGCATGGAGGTGAGCTCTCTACCACGTGAGTTCTCTCCCCACCTTCCTCTCCCTGTCCTGGTGGAATTCATCCTGAATTTCAGCATTCCTAAGGTTAAAGGAATGTGCTCCCTCAGGGAAGACACTGGTGGACCTGGCTAGAGGGGCAGAGGCCAGTCAGGGTGCCTGGAGAGGCCGGGCTGTCATTAGTGGTTTGAACTGGGTACCCGGAGGAGAGGCAAGGAAGAATTTGCTTTCTGGTTTTAGAGCAAGCCGAGCTGGCACCTGGCTGTGCCTTAGCCGGCTCTGGGATGAGCGCATGAGGTATCAGCCATCTTAACGGGTTAAGATTCTCCTGTGGGGCAGCCCTGTTGTGTGGATTTACCTACTGGGGTGCACATTAACAACAGATGTCCCCATTTACCAAATGGACCCAGACCCAGGAGCTCAGGGTTCTGCTCCTTCTACTGTGACCACCTTGCCGACGTGGCCCTGAAGGTGGCCTTGGGGACATGCAGGCCTCATAAACAATCAATGCTGTGCTTTATGCTAAGGCTGTTGCCTGAGATGTGCAGTATATTCCTTGGTCCTGGGGGCTGGCCAAGAGCTGGGTCTTTCCTGTTCTCTTGTAAGATCCCTGGTCTTTCTCCACATCCTCAGTGTTTTCTGTTTCCTCTGAGGAGCTGTGCTAACCTGGTAGCTTTTCTTTGGGCAAGGTGGCCCTACTGTGGATGTATGAACAGTTTAAGGTACCATGATATTAGCACTTTGGAGGGCCAAGGTATTCCCATCCCTGGGAACTGGTGTGCATATTCTCCCCAGGAAAATTCTTGGTTCTAGGTGAGCTCCTCTCCCTCCCCAGACAGGGTTTTTTTGTTTTTTTGGTTGTTGTTATTTTTTGGTTTTTGTTAGTTTTTCTGTATAGCCTTGGCTATGATGGACTTTTGTTTGCTTTGTTGTTTGAGACAGAGTCTCTCTGTGTAGCCGTGGCTGTTCTGGAACCCCTATGTAGACCAGCCTGGCTTCAAACTCTCAGAGATCCACCTGCCTCTGTCCACCTTGTGCTAGGATCAGAGGTGTGCACCACCACACCTGGCCCTAGACAGTCTTAAAGTCAACCAGGCGGGCTCATCTACAGCCTGCTTCACTAAGATGTGGAAAACTGATGATCTAGGGACCCACGAGAGACAGCCAACGGACTCTTAGCTGCACCAAAGTGAAAGCATAGGTGTGTGCTAGTGAGCTAGGTCAGGCTAAGAAACATCCCAGAACTCCCCACTGGGACCGTCAAGTTGATTGGTCTGAGCGAGAACCCACGGAGGCTCCAGCAGCGGTCATGGAAGGCTCTGCAGGCTCTGGCAGAGGCCATGGGAGGCTCTGCAGGCTCCCTCTTCACAGACTTGTTTGCTTGGTCTTAGATATATGTACTACCATTGTCTAAAAATATAAGAACTCTTACACCAAATGAGTGCAAGGCTTAAGAAAAATATCTGTCAGCCATCATGTGCCACTGTATGATTGAGCAGTGTCTCATTGAGTAGCCAGGCTACTAGCTTTGAACTAGTTAGTACCTTCTGCCTCAGCCTCCTGAAGGCTGGGGATACAGGCACCCATCGTGTGCCCAGGCACCAGATACCTTGTCACCCTATGAAGGAACTGTCTTCTCTTCAGTCTAACTGATGAGAAATCTGGGCCCCAGAGTGTAGTGCCTTGCCCAGAGTCCCTCTGTGGGTGTCTGGACACAAGGCCTCTGGGCCCCTCCCTCAGGCTCTCTGTGTGAACAAATATCTTATTTCCTTTTAAGGACACAGAGCAAATTCTTGCCTAGGCCCCTTAAGTGACTTGGGAACTTGAGGGGTGGTGGTGGGGACTGGACAGTTAGGACCTTGAAACTATACCAGGGTAGAGTGGGTCAAGGGCCTTGGGCCTGTGGCCCCTGGGTGAGGGGAGGCTCCTTCCTGGTGCTGACTCACAGCATTCCCTTACCTAGCCCAGAGCCCTGTCTCTTGTAGGTATTTGGTTTCTGTTCAATTTTGGTCAGGTGTACCTGTCTGGATAAGGGTCTTCAGGTCCCAGCAGAAAGGTGTCCCTAGGACACACACGGGGGGGGGGGGGGGCTGCTCACTTCTACACCCCCAGGTCAGCTGTATGCTTGGGGGGTTCTCACTTGTCTCTGCACAGGCTCCCTTTCCCGTGCACTCTTCCCTCTTCAGATGTAGGGATTCAGTGCTGGTGTTGAGGTGGGGGAAAGTGCTGTAGATGAACCCCGCTTTTTACTTCAAAGACCAGGAAGACTGGGAAGGGCTGGATCCAGTGTCCTAAGTAGGCACTTTGGACATAGCTGAGCAAGAATCTTCTCTCCCCGGCCCCTACCACATCTCATAGCTTTATGCCAGGCTTCTGTTTGAGGTCCAAGAACCCTTAAAGGTCTCCACAGAAAAGTGACCAACTAGGTTGAGGCTGTAGAGTCGGGAGTACACAATCAGCAAGATGTTCTGGCGTCCCTTCTCCACAGGAGTGGTGGTTGGGGTGTTCTCAGACCTTCCTGGGGTCGTGGAGGTTGCTGGCCCTGGAAAGTCCCACTGTTGCTTTTGGTTTCTGGGTCTCTGCAAAACCTTCTGGGGGTGGATGGAGGACGATGGGCCTTCCGTGAAGTAGCAAGGTCTATGGAGAATGTCCACCTTGAAGCCAAAGGCTGCTTACTAGCAAGAGATTTTCTCGTGGTTATCTTCTCATCGGTTGCCAGGTGTGGCTAGGAACTGAGGAGGCTGACGCAGAAGCTTCCTGAGTTGCAAGTCAACCTTAGACAACATAGTGAGATTATGTTTTGAATAAAACTGAAATGTACACCTGCATGTGCGGCCCATCGAGATCCAGGAAACATGTCCCTCTTCAGATGTGTCGTGGAGGACTCTGACTGTTTTCCTTACCCTGAAACAGCAGAAAACCAAAGGGATTATCATTTTATTTGTTTATTTTTGGTTTTTATACTCATTTATTCATCTTTGTGTGTGTGCATGTGAGTGCCACTGCGCATGTGTAGAGGCCAAAGGACAACCTGAGGGAGGCGGCTCTCTCCATTTTGGCTTTGCAGGAGCAGGTCACCAGGCTTGGCAGCTGCCGCTTCACCTGCTGAGCCGTCCATTTTGTTTCTAAGCGATTAAGATGGCTGAGTGTGTGCAACCCTTTCACATCTCTGGCTAAGTTTTGTTGTTAGTTCGCATTCTATCTTTAATGCCTCTGTGAAGTGGATCATTCATTAACCATTCAAAACAAGTCAATTATTTAAAAAGGAGGCCCCATATTTAAGAATCTTGGCAGGCGCCCGCGAGGCTAATTTGGTTTGCATTAAGAAAATTTAAAAAAAAAAAAAAAGTAAACTACCTTGGAAATGACTGAAGCTGACTCAGAGTCTCTCTCTCTCTTGCTATCCTAGAGCCTGGGTTCCAGTCAATAATTGCTACCTCATGTCTAAAGAAATCCCCTTTTCTGTGAAAAAGACTAAAAGTATCTTCAACAGCGCCATGCAAGAGATGGAAGTTTATGTGGAGAACATACGGAGAAAGTTTGGGGTTTTTAATTACTCCCCATTCAGGACGCCCTACACGCCCAATAGCCAGTACCAAATGCTGCTTGATCCCAGCAACCCCAGCGCCGGCACTGCCAAGACAGACAAGCAGGAGAAGGTGAAGCTTAATTTTGACATGACAGCGTCCCCCAAGATCATTCTGAGCAAGCCCCTTCTGAGCGGGGGTGCAGGCCGCAGGATCTCCCTGTCCGACATGCCTCGCTCCCCCACCAGTACGAACTCTTCTGTGCACACGGGCTCCGATGTGGAGCAGGACCCCGAGAAGAAGGCCCCATCCAGCCACTTCAGCGCCAGCGAGGAGTCCATGGACTTCCTTGATAAGAGCACAGGTCAGCCCCAGTTGGGAGAGTTGGGTAGGAGGCCACTCGGTGCATTCTGGCGTCCTTGGATGCCTCACCCATAGGTGCAGGCAGGCAGGCACCACCAGATCCCACAGATGAGGGAAGTATTCCCAAAGTCTAGCTGGGGCCATTCTTAGAAGCGGGTGGGAATGGCCACAAACCCTGCAGGGCTCCAGGCCAATGTCAGAGCCTCTTGACTGTTCACAACAGTGCCCTGTGACTGGTTTTTCTCATCACATTGTAGTTGAAAGCTTAGTTTTTGATACCTTTGTGTTAGGGTTAACTTAGACGTGAGGAGAATGGAGGTGAAAATTGATCCCCCTGCCCAGTTATCACACCTCCTTCAGGAGCTGGCTTTTGTCAAACCTGTATTTTGGAGTTGACACTGGTCTCTAATTGCAGGGCTCCTCCCTCAGCCGATGTGGCTTTGGGGAACATATTTAATGTCTTTATGCCCACCTTTACCATGGCAACCGTAACTGTCTGCGCATAGGCTCACCTATGTGTAAGCTCTGTTGAGAACAGAATGAGTCAGGAGCCCACAATAGGAAAGAGCAGTAATCAGGGTGGTGTTGACCGTGGTGATCTCTAATGTGCTGTCTACGAGACGAGATGCAGTGAGGGGGGGCGCCTTAAGGAATGGTCCAGGATGGTTGGTCTTGGGTAGGAGATTCCTCCTGTCTCCCTCTTCCATGTGCTGGGCTTATAGGTGTATCCCACCACAGCTGCCCCATGAAAACCTGTTTGAAGTTAGCACATCAATAATAAAGTGTGTTCGTGTGCAAGCTCCCCTTTGCTCTCTTGTTCCGCATTTCGAAAAAATAAGAGTTTTGTAAGAATATAAGAATGGTTGTGTTTAATTTAGTGTCTGTCTTCCCTTGGGTGGGATCCATGGCATCAAGCTTCGCGGCAAAGTTCCTTGTTCACTGACAGATGTTTTTCCCCCCCTTCTTTTTAAAGAGGAGAGCTTAGGCTCCAAAGTCTTTGTTCTAAAAATACACAACATACTCACCTACCATGCTTGACAATTGCTAATCCTGTCAGGTGGCCGGCCATAGAAGAAACTACTGTGACAGGACATGCCAGTGTGGTAACCCCAGCATTTGGGAGGTAGGGGCAGGTTATCAGGGGATCGAGGGCAGCCTACATGAGATCCTGTCTCAAAAATACTAAAGTAACAACAACAAAAAAAACCAAACCCTCAACAAAGAAGGAAGGGGGTGACATTCAGATTGCATCCCTTACTGAGTGGGCCCATAGTAGATACCTAGGGGGGGGTTGTGTGTTCTGGTTGTAGCTACAGCTCTGGACATTGATAGCTGAGTTTCAATAAAGCTTAACTGGTGTTGGTTGATGGGTAATGAAGCTTGAATTTCTTCTAAGTGCACGCTTTAAGAACTATTGTGTTGGGCTGGGGAGACAGCGCCCCAGTGGTTAAGAGCACTGGTGGCTCTTGCAAAGGACCTGGATTCAGTTCCCGTCACCCACACAGCTCCTGACCACCTGTAACTGCAGTTCGAGGGGATTTGATGTCCTTGTCTGACCTTCTTGGGCACCGGGCATACACATGGTGCATAGATGTAGATGCAAGCAAAAAACACTCATATACAGAAAAAAAAAATGTTCTATACCCTTCTTAAATAGCAGGCCACACAGGGACAGGGAACAGATTGGGCCCGGAGGCCATAGGTGCAGGTTTGCCAGCTCTCACTGTAGTCTACAAGGATCAGAAGGGACTCTGTCACGTGGCAAATCCACACAGCCAGGTCCTGAGGCCTGCCTGCTTCCTACCATTGCTCCCTCCTGCCCTCTGCTGTTCACATTGATGGCAGAAGCGTCGCTAGTCAGTGCAGGGAGAGGAGGATATTGATACTCATTCATTCAGACACCCACAGTCAGGGATAGCAGTTGGGATCAGGCTGGGGTCTCTCCAAAATGTCAGAGAACTTTATCATGCTCTAAAGTAGAAAAACGACATAAGCAGCTTTCAGAATCCAGAGTGCCCCTTGTGTGTAAGCATGAGAGTTAGAGCCCTTTTCCCTCCCTCCCTTCCTTCCTACAGGGTCTCACTGTCCTTAAACCCACAGAGATCTGCCTGCCTCTGTCTCCCTGGTGCTCGGATTAAAGGTGCATATGTGTGCGTGCGTGTGTACCTGTACCCATTCATGTGACCATCAGAGGTCAGTTTGCAGAGGTCAGGACTCTGCCTCTACCATGTAGGTTCTAGGGGATTGAACTCAGTTCATCAGGTTCAATGGCTGGTACCTTTACCTGCTGTACCATCTCACTGGCCCCAAGACCGTTATTTTCTTTAGAAGACTCAGTAGCTCATCCTGTGTCTGTTGCCCCTATGAGCAGATCTAGCTTTCCCAGCTCCCGGTCTGCATGGAGCCTGTAGCTGCCACAGCCCTGGATCCCCTTGCCCTTAACAAAACTGCCTTCCATCACCCCACCCCCAAGTCTCCAACCCCACATATGGGCCACTTGGGCAGGCGGGTTTCATCAGTCACCAGTGTTGCTATTTCCTAGAGACCCCATTGAGAATGCTAATGTGTAATATGGCACCGTCCTGAGCCGATAAACCCCTCTGAGCTAATGGTGCTTTGGTCTAGGCTTCCCACCATGGGGTTGCTGTCAGGGAGACAGGAAAGTGTTTTCACAGACTCTGCTTTATTGTGAAATCAATAGTTGTCATAAAATGGCTGTCCATGACAACAAATACTAAGTCACTAACTAACCTTCCCTCCCATGGCCAGCTCTCCTGAGGAGTTACATGGCATGCTATTAAGTTGAACCTCAGGCACTTATCCAGAGTCATGAAGGGAGTGGACAGTGATTGACAAGTGATAGTCAAGGAATAGCAGAGAACCTGTGTCATCTTGACCTGCTTGGAGCCTGTGCTCATGTGCACTGGTGTGTCATACCTTGCTGGGTGGCATTCACACTTAACAATATTAGCGTGCGTGCGTGCATACGTGTGTGTGTGTGTGTGTGTGTGTGTGTGTGTACATACGTGCCTGTGTGGCTGTCAGAAGACATCTTGCTGGAGTCCATTCTCACTACCATGTGCGTGTCAGGTATTAAACTGAGGGGTTATCAGGCTTGTATCTTGGTGGCCTCAGGTGACCTTTGATTGGAGGTGTGGGCCAGCATTGCTGGCCTTTTTGTTGTTAAAGTCCCCGAAAGCATGAATTACAGTGGCACGGCTTTCTGTCAGTTGGCTCTGACATAGTATGGTCCAGATGCTGCTACAGCAGGGAAAGCTTGAAATATAATACACATATTTAAATGTCAGCTGTCCAACCTTTATGTATTGGTTTATTGTGTGTGTGTCCCTGTCCTCAAGCATGCTTCTGCTGTGATAAAATACCATGACACACACACTCTCTCTCACACACACAGTTAGCAAACAATGGCCTACCCTCTTTTTCTCTCTCTCTTCAGAAGCAGAGGGGAGTCCTGGGCTGTGTGCCGCTTTTTCTGTTTGTAATTCACTCATTTATTGTTTTTATTTTTGAGGCAGCCATGGGGAGGTCTTGCTCTGTAGCCCTGACGGGCCTGGAACTCACTATAAAAACCAGGCTAGCTTTAAAATAATTAGAGATTTATTTATGTTTGTTTTTATGTGTCTGGCTGTTTTGCCTGCACGCATGCATGCTTTTTGCCTGCAGAGGCCAGAGCAAGGCATCGGGATCCCCTGGAACTGGAGTTACAGATGATTGAGAGACACCATGTGGGTGCTGAGACCAAGCCCAGGTCCTTTGCAAGGGCAACAAGTGCTGTTAACTGTTGAGTGGTCTCCACAACCCCTTAGGCTAGATTTGATCTCGAAGAGATCTGAATCTGCCACCAGAGTGCTGGGATTAAAGGTGTGTGCTACTATATCTTACCTCATTTTTTTTTTCACTATACTTTGATTCATTTGTGTTCCATGAATTGTGTGAATTTGTCATTGGTTCATATGAGGCGATCAGAGGACAACCTATGATAACCAGTCCTGTCTTTCCATCATATAGGGCCCAGAATTGGAAGGCACCTCTGGTCCTAAGGCTTGGCGGCAAGCGCCTTCACCCACTGAGCCATATAGTTGGCCCACCTTTTTCGTTTTTTTAAACTTCACTTTAGGGAAACGTGGCACGCTTAGTTGCTCTCTGTGTGCGGTGGCACCTTTGTTTTCTGTGTTTAGGGTCCTGTTGCCCTTCAGGCTTCTCATCCCATCTCTAAAGGCTCAAGCAGAGCCCTGTTTACACCTCCTTCTTTGTTACTGAGAGAGCTCACAACTAGAGAAGCCTTGGTTTTTATCCTCAGGGGCAGTCCATTCCCTGGATCTTTTTTTTTTTTCTTTTTTTAAAAGCTATCACAAGCAGCAGTGAATGAATTATTTAAAACATTCTTGTAGTAGTAGCTATTCTGCTTAAAGACGCCTCATTTGGGGCTTGATGTCTCAATAAAGTGCTTGTCTTCTGAGCATGGGGACCTGGAAGCCATGTAAGAATTTGAGGCGTGGTGCTGTATGCTTGTAATCCCAGTGCTGGGCAGGAGGCAGCTGGGTCCCTCAGGCTCCCCACCAACTATCGTAGCCTACTCTGGGGGGGAGTTCCAGGCTAATAAGAGGCCCTGCCTCAAAACTGAAGCAAGCAAACTGTAGAGAGCACCTAAGAAGCAATGCCTCAGGCCACCACCCGTATCCGCATGCACACGGACACATGGCTGGCTTATTCTCATTTCTTCATGTAACAAGCATTGTGTCCGGCTTCTGTTTCTTGAAGTAGTGTGGGAGTAACAGTGATCACCCCAGCAACAGCTCTCGGGGGAGGAGAGGCTGCCTGCCTGGTTTATGAGGTCAGGCAGTCTGGTAATCCCTGTGGTAAAATGGATTTAATATTTACCAAACTTCACTCTCACATTTTTTATGTGTGCTGGGTGCTGGCATAGGGGACATGTATCTAATTGCTCCTCCAGGTCCATTGCCAGAGGAGAGAAGGGATTTCCACATTTGCTCCATGATTCAGATGCTTGTCAAGTCAGGAGCCACGTTTGAGGCCAGATGCTAACTCCTTTTATTTATGGTTAAGGTTTATTTTTAAAAGTGGCTGTGCATGTGAATATCTCACTTGCATGTATGTAAGTGGATAAGCACACCACATGCATGCGTTGCCCATGGCAACCAGAAGAGAGTGTCAGATTCCCCAGAACTAGAGTTACAGGCGGATGTTTTTAAATTTCATGTGAACTGGGCTGTAGTGGCACACGCCTTTAATCCCAGCACTCAGGAGGCCGAGGCAGGCAGATTTCTGAGTCCAAAGCTAGCCTGGTCTACAGAGTGAGTTCCAGGACAGCCAGGACTACACAGAGAAACCCTGTCTCAGAAAACAAAACAAAAAATTTTCATGTGGATTAGTGCTTGCTTGCATGTATGTCTGGGCATCTTGTGCAAACAAGGCCTGCTGAGACCAGAGGAGTGTTAGATTCCCCTGGATCTAGAATTAAAAATGGTTGTGATTTGTGACTTGCCATGTGGGTACGGGCACTCGAACACAGGTCCTCTGTAAGAGCAGCAGCTATTCTTAACCACCGAGCCACCTCTCCAGCCCCCAGATGATAATTCTTTATGGTGGGGATCTTCCTGTCCCTTGTAGGATATTTCATAATATTTGGCTTCTGTGGCATTAAATGCCACAGACATGCTTCTGCCCATGTCCCTGGTCATAGCTAGTAGAATGAACTGCATGTGTTGCCCAGTATGTGGCAGAAGGACTGAGGACCACTGGTCTCCACAGAAGAACGCCTAGTAAGGAAAGGGAAGTCAGCAACAGCAAGAGCGTATACTCACACTGACTCCCTGGATGCTCTCGACCCCATCGACTGCTTAGTCAGTCTCACTACAACCCCATGCGTGTAGATGTTTTTGTCAGCCCTGTCCTGTCCCTGGTCCCAAGGGAGCTGCAGACAGAGGCACCTTACCTAAAGTCACAGCTAACCAATAAACAGGGGCTTGGATTTGAACCGTTAGTGTCCACCTTTGATTGAGTCCAGGTCTCTCTAGTCTCAAATCTTTACACTAAAAATCAAATCGCAGGCAGGACTGGAGAGATCGCTCAGGGATCAAGGGTGTATCCAGCACTTACTGAGGATGCAAGTTTGCTCACATCTCTTTGGTTCTGAGGAATCCAAGCCTTTTGGGCTCAGGGGGTACCTGGACTCACATGCATCCCCAACACACACACAGAATCAGTCATACTTACTCAGCCAAATGCAGCAGCTTTCTTCCTCAGAAGGGGTCTCACTGCAGGGCTGGCTGGCTGGCAACCTGCTACGTAGCTAGGGATGACCTTGAACTGACCTTCCTGTATCTGCTTCCGCACTGCTGGGATTACAGAACCTGGCCACAGCAAGTTTACATTTTTATAGTCTCTGGCTGTTCGCTCGTTTCCTGGCCTCTTGGGCCATTTTCAACTTCCTGTCATGACCAGATCTCCACAGCATCTTCTCACTTCAGGCCAAGTGATGCTTTGTCAGGGCTCAGAAGCAATGCTGGGCAGTCCCAAAAATCTGTAAAGCAGTGCCTGGCGGTAACAGGTCAGGACTGGGTGGGTCCTTAGGAAGCTCTGGGCCCCTCTAAATGCTTTGGTCTTTGTTCTTGTTTAAACACCTCAGACATGGGAATATGTTCTGTCCTTGTAGGAGCCTGAACCTCACTGAGAAAGAGGATAATTTACCAACATCTCTAGCCCTCCACCAGGTGACAGCTTTTATGTACCCTGAGAAACTTGATCCAGTGTCTGGACTTCCCCAGGGCTGGTCAGAGGCAGGTGGGGCAGGCCGTGAGCAGCGCCCTCAGACTCTTACCAGTGACTGTCATGCCGGCCTGCTCCTGACCAGTGCATACAGCATATGAGGGGTTTGCTCACTGCTTGAACCTGTGAATGGGCCATTCAGCTTAGAGCAGTCTAATTGAGTCCCCAACCCAGCGGTCTCGTTTGGTGAGAGCCCTTTGTTGGCAGTTCATGGCCCATCTTACCAGTCCTGTCCGGGACCCTGAACAGCACTCGTGGAATGAAACACACTTCGACTCTTCTCTCTTGTCTTTACCCTGATCCTGGGAGCTTTACTAGCTTGGTGACCTGTCAAACCAGCTTCTAACTATGACACTTTTCTAGCCTCTCCAGCCTCTACCAAGACGGGGCAAGCAGGGAGCTTGTCTGGCAGCCCGAAGCCTTTCTCTCCGCAAGCACCGACACCCATCATGACGAAACTGGACAAGACCTCCACTACCGCTGCCACCACCACTGGGAGCATCCTGAACCTGAACCTGGGTCAGTGGCGTTTTTCAGAAGTGTGTGTTTGGCAGCAGCAACCGATTCTCCCCTTTGTCTTTGTCAGTGACTTTTAGACATGGAACTTGCAGAAAATGTAAAGGCTTTGGTGGATAGGGGGAGGCAAGCAGGAGGAGGGGCTTTCTTGGGCAGTTGGCTTACAAAGTATCTGGGCCAGTCTTTACAAGTAATTCTTGTAAATGAGTTTTGCCCTGTGCAAATACAAGTGACTGAAGCAAGTTTTATGAGTCTTACTGCGTTGGGGTGGGTATTCTGATCGTTTGATTTCTCTTATGAGTTGGGTGTGCTGCCTGCATGAGTGTCTGTGTGCCACTTGATTGGCCATTGCCTGTGGAGGCCAGAAAGCATCAGGTCCTCTGGAACTGGTGTTGCCGATGGCTGTAAGCCACCATGTCAGTGCTGGGAATCAGTCCTGGGCCCCAGCAAGTACAGCCAGTGCTCTTAGCTGCTGAGCTAGCTCTGTTGCCATTCTTCATTTTATAAAATGTGAATTTTTCATCTGAATTGAGCTTGCCTTATAGCTCAGGCCCTGGATCTCATGATCCTGTCTGTACCTTTCAAGTGTTGTGGTTATTGGCATGTGCCACCAGGCCTAACTCCACTTGGTATGGTGTGTCTGTATGTTTGAGACAAAGTTTATGCACTTAGCTCTAGCTTGCTGTTAAATTTCTATGCAGCCTAGGGTGGCTTGCATCCCATGGAGCAAGGGGCAGGTTAGAATTTCTGGGATCTTTAAGGTTGATTGATGCAGGCTTGCAGTTTCCGAGTAATTGAATGGCCTGCAGTTCCCATATTTCTGAGTAATTGAATGCTGCCACCTTGTGGTTAAAGACTGGAGGTACAGCTTACTGCCTGATCCTTATGATGACCTCAGCAGAGATCCACTCAGCCCCAGTGGATCCCAGTGGAGGTTGAGAGCTGGGCTTGGAGTGTTCAGAAGGAGCAAGGGCCCTGGGCCACTGGAGCAGGTAGGGATCAGTGAAGAGCAGCGACAGGAGACCAGAGTCAGTGCCAGAGGAAGCCACTCCAGGGGTTTGTGATATCCCAGACTCCTTAGGATAGAACATTCCTGTGTATGGTGTCCTGTGAAGTCACAGCGCCATCCGCTTGTTCCCAGGGTGACAGGACCAGTGATCACCAGGTGTAGTCCAGTTTACTTACTCCCTTGTCTTTTATCTGTGTCAGCTATCTGCAGCCTGGCTGGCATTGGACAGTCAAGATCCTTGCTAGGATTTCACCAGCTGGTTGCTTGCTTGATTCAGAAGGGACCCGCTTGCTGTCTGGGGACTTGTCGTTGTTCTAGAAATGTGGTTTCTTTTCTCAGGGCCTCCTCCCACCTTCACACTCTGAACAGAAGCTCTGTGTAACAGAGGCGTTCTCACGGTGCCATTTCCTCTCTGCCAATCATGCCTGGCAAGAATAGTTCCTTCTGTAAACCAGGGCGCCCACTGGGCATCCTCGTGATACACTGGGTCTTTGAAGCTTGGGGTGTGGGTACAGCAGTGGTGGCTCACAGGTGGCTCTAGAGAATCCATGATTTTTGTCCTGTGCCCGTGCCCCCCGCCCCCCATAATTCCTTCTAGGGTACATGTCTCATTTCAGTCAGTGGGGGTGAGAGCATTGGATCCGTGGGTGGGTTCCTAGGGTGGGATTTCAGTCTCATAGGTGAAGGCTCTGCTGGGGACCCTGGAGAATGATGTGCATGGGAGGGGAGGTTGGAGGGTGCAGGGGAGTGCTGAGTTTGTCTGCATCCGCCCAAGTGACGTGATCCAGAGTGCTGGCGACTGATGGTGAGAAATCACTGTCCAGCTAAGCAGCACACGAAGAAAGCCAAACTGGAGACATGTGAGGCAAACCAGTGATTGCCTGGGTTGGAGTAGAGGGTTCGACTGCAGATTGGGGTTGGCTTATTTAATGCCCTTCCCCCTAAGGTAGGGTCTCACTTATGTAGCCTTGGCTGGTCTTGAACTCACTCTGTAGACCAGGCTGGCCTCGAACTCAGAAGGCGTGCGCCACCATTGCTCAGCTACCTGTCTCTTGAGTAGTGGGATTAAAGGCCCCTCTCTCCCTCTCCCTCACACACACACACACATTTTTGTGTGAGTCTATGGAAGTCAAAGGGCATCTTGGGAGTTGTTCTCTCCTTCCAGGTCCCAGGGCCAGACCTGGGTTGGTAGGTTTGGCAGTGTGATGCCTTTCATGGCTGATCCCCTTCGCTGGGCCTTTTCTGTCTTGTATAGCTCACACTGACCTGGAACTCACCGAATTGTCAAGGCAGGCCTTGAACTTTTGGCCCTCCTGCTCGTCTTTGTGTCCTTGGGACAGGGGCAGCCCAGGAAGTTGGCACTCTGGACAATGCCAGTGTTGCTGCCAGCCTTGGGAAGAACATCACTGCAGATCTGAGCCTTAAGTCTCCATCCCTTCCTCCAGGTGACACCGCCACCTGCTTTCCCTCTCTCCTTTATGTGCTTGTACCTCTGAGGTCTGAGTCTCATCCCTGGCAGTGTTTGTCCTCTCGGATGTGGGTGCCACTGGACCAGGAGGACAGCGCTCCCCACCACTAGGACTAAGGCTACCTTAGTCTCTTGTGGTCAGTACCACCTGACCACCTGAGGGACATCTGTATTCACATTCCCATCCTGTCTCTTTCTCCCCCCCACCCCACCCCCCAAGGCTCCCTGGCTGTACCCCTGGTTTCCTTTTCCCAGAATGGGTTACCTTTGGATGCTGTCCTGGCTGGTTTTGTGTCAACTTGACACAAGCTGGAGTTATCAGAGAAAGGAGCGTCAGGTGAGGAAATGCCTCCATGAGATCCAGCTGTAAGGCATTTTCTCAATTAGTGATCAAGGGGGGGAGGGCCCCTTGTGGGTGGTACCATCTGTGGGCTGGCAGTCTTGGGCTCTATAAGAAAGCAGGCTGAGCAAGCCAGGGGAAGCAAGCAAGCCAGTAAGCAGCATTCCTCCATGGCCTCTGCATCAGCTCCTGCTTCCTGACCTGCTTGAGTTCCAGTCCTGACTTCCTTTAGTGATGAACAGCAATTGGAAGTGTAAGCTGAATAAACCCTTTCCTCCCCAACTTGCTTCTTGGTCATGGTGTTTGTGCAGGAATAGAAACCCTAAGACAGATGCCAACGTAGGAATCGTCCCCCGCCGTGTTTCAGCAGTCCTGCGGTTTCAGTTTCAGCGGTGCCATTTGTGGGTGATCTGGAGCCTTCACCCTTATTTATGGCATGAAGTAGTTGTCTGTTTCAGCATAGCTGCATTGTAGGCATTTCTGCCCGTGTGGGAGGGAAGATCATAGAAGGGAGGGCCAGAGACCTCATGGGCTTCACACTTAGGAGATGCTGCCAAGTTGCCCTGTGAAGTCGCTGTTCAGCTTTGTGCTCCCTCACAGAAATGGAGGAGCACGCCTTTATCTAGCATGGCTATTTGTTCTCTCTGGTTTTCCATTTATAGCTGGAGCTGATACATTCAAAATGCTGGTAACCTAGGGGAGCTGGAGTCCATCCCAGTCTAGAAGGGCAGGGAAGACGCCCTGTGATGAGAAGGGCCACTGCTGCTTTCTCCCACAGAGAGGAGAGGCACACCCCAGCCAGCGCTAGGTTATTATGTCTGGGTTAAGTCTCTCCTGTCCTTAGACTTGATCCCAGCTCTCATGCAGTGGGCGATTTACTCTTACAGATAAAATAGCACATTGGCCAGGGCTGCCTTATTTTGTAAAATGGGTATTTGGATTATCGTGTGAGAGTTTAGCCTTTGAGACATACACACACAGAATAGGCAAAGGCTGCCCTGTTTGCTATGTAGGCCAGGCTGATCTTAAACTCCCAATAATCACTCACCTTAAGGGAAGACTAAGGAGAGTGTCTGCTCACAGACACACACACGCTTACACACATGTCCACAGCCACATTGTCAGGCCAGGTCTGGCTCCTTTTCTGTGATGTGGGCTCACAGTAGTTAAGGTAAACTGTTTCCTGGTCGCATATTTGGTTCTCGGCCTCAGTGGCCCTGAGTGCCCAGCCCTTCTCCAGGCCAGGTGAGATAGTGGCTTCAGGTGCATGGGGACAAAGGTGGGGGAAGGAGAGTAGTTTTTCATCTCTTTCCCTGGACGACTTAAAGATTCTCTCCTCATCTCTGAAAGCCCCCAGAAACATGCTTGAACGTGCAGGCACAGAACACGTGTAGATGAAGCCCCAAAGATAGGTATTAGGTCCAGAAAGCAAGAGCAGACCTGCAGGTGGGGCTTGCTCCCCTCTGGGATCACATACAGACTATTCCAGCCGATCCTAGATGCACACAAGAACATGTGTGTGCACACACAGACCTGTGGGGACATGTCCTGACTTACAAGGTTAGTGTCTCCACTTGCAGTGAGAAATTGGTGCATACGTGTGTCCGTGGTCTTGTGTGTTTGGGGGTGGGGTTCTCTCCCAATGGGGCCATCATTGTGGTAATGAATGGGTTACTTACAGCTGTTTGGGACATTCTGTCTGTGCATGTGTGGGTTGGCAGGGCCTGTAGGGCTTTCCATGATGCTGTGCCATGGGAAGGGGTCTGGAACAGCTCTTCCTGTCCGGCTCTCAGATGGCTACTGAGTGACCTCTCTGGCAGTGGTGGAGGAGGCCCTGAGCCTCTAGTAGCCGAGAGGCAGCTGGGATTCAGAGAGAACATGCTTAGAGGTGGTGTTTCTGTCACTGCTAGAATCTGGGATCAGCTGGGATGGCTTGGAGGGGGTGTCGGGGAGAACAGGGCAACCAAAGGGCTTTCAATCCCTCCTGCGAATTCTCAGTTCTTCGCCTCCTCCTCTCCTCTCCTGGAGCTTTGAGCACTGAGAAACAATTCAGTGAACTCACTGGTCTTTAGAAATCTGGTCTAGCTGGTCTGACAGCCAGCACCTTGCCAGAGGTAGCCAGGGAACCGGAGACCTGAGTGTTGGGCTGACCTGACTCACCTGAGAAGACTTTTCAGCCCAGGTCAGTACCACAAGAGAGTTGTCCCCTGCCTCCCCCCACCGGCCCTGGGTGCTGACACCCAAGCTAGAAAGGACAGGTCCCCTAATTCCTATCTTTGTTGTTCAGTCCTTAGCCAGGACAGACTGGGAATGAAAGGTAAGCCTCTGGTTTGGAGGCTGTAGGGACATGCTCAGGGTGTCTCTCCTCTTGGGGTACCATGCCTTTTGCTGTCTCTAGACTCTGGCCAGGCAGGTGTTTCCCTCCCATTAATTGAGGCTGGATAGATGATTGGCAGCTTTCTCGATGCAGCTGAGCCCCACAAATGTTACCAACAGCTGGGATAAGCATTTTCTATGCTCAATCCATTGTTTTGTGGGGGAAGTAAGCCTGCCACGTGTTTCCTGTTGCTCTCTGTGACCTCGGGGACACAGTTTTCTCTGGGCAGCTGGATGTTGTTTTGTTTGACTATAAAACCTTAATTAGCACCCGGCTCACCTGAGAGGTGGGTGGTGGTGGTCCTCCCCCAGTGTGAGAACCTGGTCTGACTGAGGATGTGCTGGTGTCTTCCAGATCGAAGCAAAGCCGAGATGGACCTGAAGGAACTGAGCGAGTCGGTCCAGCAGCAGTCAGCTCCTGTTCCTCTCATCTCTCCCAAGCGGCAGATTCGAAGCCGGTTCCAGCTCAACCTGGATAAGACCATAGAGAGTTGCAAAGCACAGCTAGGTGCGTCCCGGCTGCCTGTACTGTGGTTACTAGTCCTGAGGATGCACGTGGATAGAAGAAGGCGTGACTTGCTCTGACCTTACCAGCTGCCTTGACCTCCATCTTTTTGGATAGTTAGAATGCACTGCATCAGGGATTATTTCGGATTTGCTATTTCAGGTTTTCCAAAAGGGCTTTTGAGTTCAGTGGGGGGTCTTTCCCAGACTGAGAACGTCAGGTGTGGGAAGTTTACCTCCAAACTCAGGGGTCGTAGCATTGCTCTGGAATGGGTCTTATAAAGGCCAACCCTACAGGTGTGGCCACCCACGTCACTCCCTAACCCCCCCCCCCCCACACACACACCACATGCACATCTTCTGGAAGTCTCTCTGACTGCTTTTCTGTTGGCTGGATGGTGGGCCCTGCCTTCTATGGAATCTCCAAAAATAGGGACAGGATTTCATAGGGATTTGCCTTCTTCATGAGAGGTACTCTTAAGCATTTAGCTTATGTTCTGCAATACTGGGTGGGGTAGTAAATTAATCCAGGGGCCTGAGAAAGAGGTGTTCCACAGTAAGGGATCCAGGAGTGAGGTGCTTCCTGAGAGAGAGGTCTCTGGTGTCTCTCAGTGCCCTGGATCCTTAGGTGAGAAGGGGGTTTAATTAGAGATTGTCTGGAGATGACCTGTGGGTCTCATTGCATTCTAAGATTTTTAGGATCAAAGCTCAGGTTCTGGCAGCCGTGGCCAGCTATCTCCCACAGGCCAATTAAAGAAATGGGTGGGGGGAAAAGCAGAAGAAGGAAAGTGTATTCAGTGGAGTTTAAAGAGGGCCGGAGGTTGCACAGCTAAGCGGTCCTGATCAGGATGCGGTCCTGACCATCAGTGGCCCACCATTGCATGACATGTCTTCTCCACAGACAAGTTCCCCTGGTTGGTACCAGGCAACATCAGCCTTCATGAAATTGCTGGAGGAATGGGGCCCTTTGTTTCAATACTGAGACTGTACAAGGGTGTCTGGCTAAGTTATCTCTTGCCAGCACCATGGTTAGGGTCCCTGTCCCAGGACATCGAGAAGCAGGGATTGAAGGGCTATTCTGGGGTCTCTTTTGAGTCTTTTCCATGGAGCTCTATTATTGCTAGTAAGAATTTTCTTAACTTTGTTTGCCTCCTCCTGGACCCACCATGTTCTGCCGAGGCCTGTGTCCGTGTTATTCAGGGAGTCCCACAATAATCCTCAGGTCCATTTTAACAAATGAAAACTGAGGTTTAATGAGCCGGCCACTTGCCCAAGATAACAGTTCCTGCCTCTGTCCCTGATGTTCACCTACCAGTAGTTCAAAGCTCCAACTGTGCCATCATTAAAGACCTTGTGTTTGTTGGGTCCTGAGGGAGGCAGATACAGTAACCAGCAACTCTGCTGACAACTGCTTGTGCCTTGGCTCTGCATGGCTCTTGTCCTTCCTGAGTTTCTCTTTGATGCATCCAGATCATGGCAGATACTTGGCCGTTGGTGGTAAGAAGAGTTGGTTGTTTTCCATTCTTTTGAGGGTGGATTATGTGTGCATGAAGCCTGCTGTCCTGTGCTTGCGTCCTTTGATGGACATATACAGGTGTGGTTTCACCTTGTCCCCTTTGTGAGAAGGACAGTGCATTCACATAAGCACTTGAGAAGCACAGGGAGCCAGCTTGGTACCAGGTTACCTAGAGACCTGCCTCCACTTAAGGAGGTTTGGCAGTTTCCCCCATCACCCACCTGCTGCTTGCTACTTATAGGCCAGCACCCCAGTTTGGCTGGCTCCTCTGCTCTTTGAATAGACACCCCTGCCTTGATTCCTTGGTGGAAGGTCTTCATTTGTGAATTCAGTAGAGAATTTTAATCTTTTTTTTTTTTAAAAAAAAAAATGCAAAAAGACAATGCGTACAGGTAAGCTGCCAGTGCTATCCAGCTGGGAAAGTATGAAGGCTTAGGGCTGAACAGGTTCCCCGCACCCCACCACCACTCCCCAAGGCTCGAGCTGCCTCTATGCTTGGGGAAGCCCAGCCTTCATGTTTGGGTCTTAGCTGGTTTGTGCCTAGACACTTGACGTCTCCGGGCCTGTATTTTAATGCTGCTTCCTCCTGCCCCACATCCGTCATCAGTCTCTGTATAAAACCTGACAGTCTGCAGGCCCTCTGCCTTCTTTGGATCTTAATCACCCTCAGTCCTTTGCCTTGCTGTTCCCACTGAGACGGTGCGCATTTCCCACCCATCTTTTCTTTGCTGCGTGGCTAAACTGTGCTGATTTCTTTTTGACCTCAGGCATAAATGAAATCTCAGAGGATGTTTACACAGCCGTGGAGCACAGTGATTCCGAGGATTCCGAAAAGTCAGAGAGCAGCGACAGCGAGTACATCAGCGATGAGGAACAGAAGCCCAAGAATGAGCCAGAAGACCCCGAGGACAAAGAGGGGAATCGGGTGGACAAAGAGGCCCCTGCTGTCAAAAGGAAGCCCAAGCCCACCAACCAGGTGGAGGTCAAAGAAGAAGTGAAGAGCAACTCGCCTGTCATCGAGAAGGCAGACCCCACACCCGCCAAGGACAAGGCCAGCCCCGAGCCTGAGAAGGACTTTGTAGAGAAAGCAAAACCATCACCTCATCCCACAAAGGACAAACTGAAGGGAAAGGATGAGACAGATTCTCCCACAGTGCACTTGGGCTTGGATTCGGACTCAGAGAGTGAACTTGTCATAGACTTAGGAGAAGATCCTTCTGGACGGGAGGGTCGGAAAAACAAGAAAGAGCCCAAGGTGCCGTCGCCCAAGCAAGATGGTGAGTCACACAGGCTTTGACTGTTGGTTGATGTAGGCGCTGGAGGATCAAGCCCCAGCCCCCCCTGTGTGGTAGATGAGCATTCTACCACCAACCCAACTTGACAGGGAGTGTCTCAGGGTCCCTGATTGGTACAAACGGCCATGGTCTGCATATGGCTCTGCCTGATCCTCAACACAATGAACCAGAAAAGTACGTTCCACAGGACCTGTACCTGTTTCCTGTGAAGTCCACTTTAGCATTAGGTCTGTTTGCTTAAGGTTTCATATGGGTCATTTTGGCCTTGAATTACATAGCCGAGGATGACCTTGAGCTCAGATCCCACCCCCCACCCCTTCCCATGATAGGATTATAGGTATTTACCACCATACCAGATTTAAGAGTGCTGATGTTGGAATCCATGGCCTCACAAGCAGGCAAGCATCATCTGTTAGGAATTGTGCTACCACTGAAAATGGAAGAGACCTCATTGAGCCCCTACTGTACATGTGCATTGAGGTAGTTGAGCCCTGGGACTCTGAATTTCTTTGCTCCTTACAGTGGAGGTGGTGTAGGTGCAACCCTGGCCTCTAGCCACTAGATGGCAGGAGCATCTGTCCATCAAATGTTTCTTCTCCTAGTGGGCAAAAGCTACCAGGTAGAGGACCACTGCCTGAATCTCTTGAGGCTTGGTGCTTATTGGAGCCGCATAGGTGCAGCATGCTGGAAACCTCGGCTGGAAGGGCTGGGTGAAGAGTGTCCCTCCCCTAACATCACAGCAAGATTTTGGCTGGGCAGGGGGGTGGCTGGAGGATGCCAATATTATTCAACTACATTCAAGGTCCTGAGTGGTCCATCAAGGGCTGAGGGGTGGCACCACCTAAGTACAGGGTGTGCTTGGTGATGGACAGCCAGGTTTCGGTTTTTTTGAGTGTCTTGTTTCTGATAGGAGCCAACCTCTCATTGTAAACAGGAGTAAGGTGGGAATCTCTGTCCTGCGTTGCTGCAGGCTGACTTAAAGCAAGTCCTCCCTGTGCCTTGAGAACTTTTTTCCCTGTGAGATGCCTACATGGGTGGTCCGGAATCTCAGTTCTTAATAAAGACAGATTGCTGTGATTGAGAAAAAGGGAACAAGATACATGGGATGGGTGAGGTGAAGGAGCATGCTTGAGCTTCTGCAGAGGCCCATTGAAGGCCTCAGAAATCTGTTTGGGGGTATGCGTGTGTGTGTGTGTGTGTGTGTGTGCGCGCGTGCGCATTTGTGTAGGTCAAAGGACTTACGAGAGTCAAGCCTCTCCACCATGTGCATCCTGGGAATTAAAGTTAGGGCAGCATCTTTGGTGACAAGTTCCTCTGTCCACTGAGGGACCTTGCCAGCCTTGAAATGAGCCTTATGATTGATTTGCCTTCTGCCCTGGCTTAGGGGAAAGGCTTTATATACAGACATGCACTAGGGTAGGCGTGGTAACCCAAACTTCTAATCCCAGCACTTGAAGGTGGGGGAATATAGAGTACAAGGCCAGCCTCGGCTACATCAGACCCCGCTCAAACAAAACAGACCAAGCAGAATGTGCTGTCCCGACTTTGAGGGGTCATGAACAAGAGCTTCCTGCCAGTGAAAGCAGAAGGATCCACCTGAAGTGGATCTCATGGTTCTAAGCAATGATTAGCATTCTGGCAGGGCTGTTCATGAATGTGATGTCTGAAGGAACAGCCATGATCATGCAAACCCCGAGCCGGGGGGTAGATTAAGTAAAAGATGATTCTAGAACATAACACAATCCGAGCAGTTTCCCAAGGTCTGAGGCAAAACTTACTTCTGTAAACCAGAGTCTCCGAGATGCCCCTCGATGGTGGGTGGATGGTCCTTCTCAGAGGTGACACTCTTAGTGTCTCTACAGCCATGCTTCCACTCCGTCCTCCTGAAGTGAAGGGCATTTGTGCAGTGCAGCCACTCAGCCCAAGGGCTGAAGTAGACAAAGCCTTCACACTGAGGGAGCTGTTGACTACCCTTCAAAGTGGGTGTTCCCATCCTCGCAGGGCAGTTAGTTAGGTCTTACAAATGCAAAGCTCTGACCTCCATTTTACAATTTAAGGGGCTAGTAGGTAATCTGCATTTCCTTAGAGTGATTAGTTACATCCTTGGAGTGGTCTAGGACAATGAATTTCCCAGAGCTTTCTAATCACCACCCCTCCACCCCCAACTCTGGAATTCATCCTACAGAAGACTTTTCAGTACCCTCATGATTAACAAGCCATACCCGGCCAGAGCACTTGTTTCTGCTATGGGGAAAAGATCACCAACAAGTAGGCACACCTCGCAAAGCCAGTGAGGAGATTGGAACTGATCTTTTTGAGGCCCTAAAAGTAAGCCAGGCTAGTTAGTCAGCAGTGGTAATGATGTTTATGTCACAGGCAGCAACAAGAGCCACCACAGCTGCTGCTTCCGGTTAGAACCCTGCTAGGCACACCTACCTAGCTGGTAGAATGGGTAAGTTCAGAGTTGCTTCTGTACCCAGGGCAGACAGGGTCTGGTGCATGTGAAGCCAGCCAAGGGGACCAGCCAGCCCTTCCTCCCTGCACTTTCTCACTGGCTTGACTGAACTCTGGTCTCCAGAGGGGTGAGGTGTTCACTAGGCTGGGAACCTTCGCCTCAGAGAAGACAGCAACTCCTCAATTCTCCTGGCTTCTTGTAACCCAAAGCTTGCTCAAAATCCTATCTAGAATTACCAGGTGTTTTTCTGGGTGATCTAAAAGGAAGGACAAGCATCCTCCTCATGTAATGCCAAGGAGTGGGATCCATGATGGCAAAGCCCCGTTTGTAACCGTGTTTGGTGTGTGTTTTCTGAGCACCCTCCGTGGGGTGTAGTGCAAGCTGACACCTCTGCAGCTGCTACCATCTCCCCTTTAAAAGTGAGTTCAGTACCCTGCTCAGCTTCTCCACTGTCTTCCCATCCTGCTCCCAGTCCTCCCACCCCCAAACTTAAGCCCAGGAAAAAGCAGACAGCTAGTGCCCCACCATGAGCTATATCCTCAGCCCCAACTTAACGATTTTAAGATAACTTTTTGAAAAAGTTAAACCTGTTTAAGACTTAAACTTTCTGGACATTGGTGGTACATGCCTTTAATCCCAGCACTTGGGAGGCAGAGGCAGGCAGATCTCTTGAGTTCAAGGCCAGCCTGGTCTACAGAGCAAGCAAGTTCCAGGGCAGCCAGGGCTACACAGAGAAAGCCTGTCTAGGGGAAAAAAAAAGGACTTAAACTTGACCATTACATGTTAGGAAATCCAGGGTTGTTTGCTCTCTATGAAGGGCTATAGCAGAAGCATCTAGAAGGAAAGCTAGGCTGGGCAGGAAGTCAGGCTGAATGTGTTGGGGAAAAATTCTCAAGCCTGGGGCTGAATTCCTTTGTTAAATGTCTAGGCCGCCCCTCCCAGTGGCTTTGTCTAGGGGGAAAGTAGATTTGGTGTGCACACCTAGGACTGTCAGGGCTTTTCTAGGCAAGGGCTCTTCCTCAGGAAGGGCTGCTGTTGGGCTGTCCCCCTTTACCAACAGCTTGAGCCACTAGTTAATGGCAGCTCAGCATGGGGCTGGGTCTTGCTCTCTTTTCTTTCCCCAGAAGGCTTGTAACATCTTGATCTGGGCTGTGAGCTTGTGCTCAATAAAACAATTCATGGCTGTTGCAGAGGCCATGCTTATCCTTGGGGGCTTCAGGGGCTCTCTGAATTCCATCAGCAGTCAGCCTCTGCTGGGTTTGACCTAGAATTGGCCTGCTATGTGAAGTCCCTGCTCAGGCTTCCAATCCAGTTTCTACTTGTTTTCACCCTGCCTGGCTGTAGCCATAGGTAAACCACCACCGTCCACTTCGGCAGGCAACCAGTCTCCCCCAGAGACGCCAGTACTCACTCGCTCAGCCACGCAAGCACCTGCGGCCGGGGTCACCATAGCCGCCACCACCAGCACGGTATCTACCGTCACCATCACAGCACCGGCCACCGCCGTCACGGGAAGCCCGGTGAAGAAGCAGAGGCCGCTCTTACCGAAGGAGACTGTCCCAGCCGTGCAGCGGGTCGTGTGGAACGCATCAAGTAAGTTTCAAACGTCCTCCCAAAAGTGGCACATGCAGAAGATACAGCGTCAGCAGCAACAGCAGCAGCAGCAGCAGAGCCAGCAGCAGAGCCAGCAGCAGCAGCCTCAGTCTTCCCAGGGGACAAGATATCAGACCAGACAGGCCGTGAAAGGTACCGCGCCCCCTTCTGTTCTCTGTGGCGCCCGTCCCCTTTTTTGCCACGCCAACAGGAGAAAGGCCACCCCTGTTTAATTTTTCCCCCACATCCCTGTGTGTCATGGTCATCGCAGGCCTTCCCATCCCATATGGAATTATTTTTAACAACTGGCTTGCCATTACTATTTGCCTGATTTTTTTTTTTTTTTCCTTTTTTAAGTTTTTTTTTTTTTCCATTTTATAAGTGATATGTGTTTCCTCCTTACAGAGGGGACAGGATATGTGTGTAGACTTTCAGGTGCTAAATGTGGGCCCATTTGCTGTCCATGTCATTGTCTGCCCTTCTGTGACAATCATTAGTTGTCCTGCCGCCTCTGCCAGTGCATGTGTATATGTTTATTTTTATACCATGTAACATTATACTATAAAATATTACTTTTTTCCTTCTTTTTTTTTTTTAAAGCAAAAATGGTACCATTCTTGATTTTTTTTTTTTCCCCCTCCTTCCCACCCATCAGCATGTTTTAGAGGTCTGTCTGTGTCTTACTCTTTTGGACTGCTGCGTAATATTCCCTAGTTTCTTTAAGGTGTTGCCCTGCTGGTGGGCACTGAGGATGCTTTCAGGTTTTTCCCACTATAAGATATGCTGCAATGAATATGTCTTTGTGGAATACATCTTGTGAGCATCTGGAAACCTCTAGGCATTTTGTGGGACAGTCTCTAGACTGTGAGGAATCAGCAGGGGCAACAGTTTCCTTTCAAACCCATGCCCGCTCTGTTCTGTGCTAAAGATGAGCCAGTCTGAAGAACTCAATGCTGGAGGCCCATCTCTGTCCTGCAGCTAGCGGCTCCGCCCAATTGTCTAAACCCAGTGGACCCAGCTTCAGGAGCACTAATCTGAGTCTGGTTTCTTGGGGCAAAGGAGCTTCCTCCACACCCACTCTTTCCTTCCCCCATGCTCTCGCCATCAAAGCTCACCCCAGTGAGGTAACACAGGCCAGTCTCAGGAACACCTACAGGGATTCAAGGCCAAGTGGTTGGAGAAGGCCTGAAAAGTTGGTCAGGTGTAGCGTGAGCTCAGTTGATGCAGCTACTGGAGTGGAGGAGGGATTAGCGCAAGCCCTCACTGGATTCTGTTTCCGTACAAAGCTATCTCCTGTAGATAGGATAATTGGCTGCACGCCCAGACCTGGTGGCGGTAGGGCCCTCAGCTTCCAGATAGTCCTGTGTCAGGTTATTTCAACAGGTAAGGGCCAGTTTTAGTCAATACAGCGTCTGGGACAGACTTTTTGGTTCTCCATTCACATGTCTTAGAGCCTGCTGGGTCAGACTTTGATCATGGAGGCTCCTGTAAACCAGCGCTCACTAAAACGGCCAAGCCTTGGTTTTAATCACTCATAGCACATTGCACCGCTAGCCAAGGTGTCGAGGACTGACTTCACTGAGTGTGGTGCTGTTTGCCACCAATTAAAATGATAGGCATTGATTTTAATGAGCACTGTGCTGATGGGCTTTTAAGGTTGTTGGGTCTCGGGTATAGTTCAGACTTAGAATGCTTGCCAGCATGCACAAAGCCCTGGGTTCGGTTCCCAACACTGCAAAACCCCAGAATGTCAAGGACTGAGATTTTAACGAGTGATGGACTCTTCTTCCCTTCAGGCAGGACATGATTTTAATTAGTATATAACACTGGGTCTGCCGTGCCTGAGGAACAGGTCCAGCGGGACTGGTGCAGGGGTGGCTGGCATTTTCAAAGGTAGAAAGGGCGGCTCAGACCTTGTAATAAAAGCAGTGGGTCTGTGTGTGTGAAGCGGTCTGGGTTTGCCAATGACTGGCTAAGCTCTTACCTTCTCGTGGAGATGGAAAGGTAGTGGTCTCACATCTTCAGATGTTGGCTGCATCCAGCTCTTAAGTCCTTTTGGTAGCCTGGTGCTTCAAGGCTAGATTAAGTCACCTAAACTGTACAGCCTTGAACTCCTCGAGATGTTAGCATTTGTTCAGATCTTTGTAGTGCAAGGTTGGCACCTAGTCGAGAAGAGAGCTCAGAGAAATCTGGCTTGAGCTTGGGCAAGGTGACACACTGGCACTTGTGGTTCAAAAGCTGGCTAGGACAATGAGAAGACTTCAATCCCTTACCCCGGCTGTGTGCCGGGATGTGCTTTTCCACATGGGTGGAGTGACCAGACCCTTCGCTTTCTTAGCTGTCCAGCAGAAGGAGGTCACCCAGAGCCCGTCCACTTCCACCATCACGCTGGTGACCAGCACACAGCCGGCAGCCCTGGTTAGCAGTTCGGGCTCAGCAAGCACCTTGGCATCTGCCATCAATGCCGACCTGCCCATCGCCACCGCCTCAGCCGACGTGGCCGCAGACATTGCCAAGTACACCAGCAAAGTAAGTGGGTTGGTGCTGCAGCTGGGGTGGTTGTTGGGGCCTGGCTTGGTAGTTTGTTTTTAAAAAAAGGCTAAGTTGCTGGCTGTACAGAGGGTCTCCGAGGGCAATTTGCATTTGAGTCTCGAGTTAGTTTCATCTATCATGGCTAACCCAGGGTTTAGAATATGCTACACAAGCTCTCTAACACAGAGTTGTGTCTCCAGCACGATTCTGTTTTATTTTGAGGCAGGGTCTTCCTCTGTAGTCTAGGCTGCTCTTGAAAAACTCCTGAGCATCTGAGGTGGCAGGTGTGTGGCCATCACTCCCCCAACCTGGCTGTCCTGGAACTTTCTCTGGAGACCAGAGCTGGGTTTGAACTCACAGAGATCCACCTGTCTCTGCCTCCTGAGTGTTGGGATCAAAGGCGTGCGCCAATGCTACCCAGCAGGTTAGTTAATAGAAAACTACTGACTGGTGTTGCTTGATTTCTTTTGGGGAGATGTGAACTCATCTCCCCAAAATCTTTGGCTTGCTGGGAGAAGGGATGCTGAACGGGAGTGAGAGAGTTCATTGCAACACCAGCAAGGTGAGGTGCCAGGGACCAAGAAGGGCTGGGGCTCCTGGGTCCCCTCCTTAAGTTATCCACAATCTAGGGCTCAGTCCCTGCTGGTGGTCTAGCAGGAAGGACAGCCCACTGTGTGTGAACTTGGTGGACTCTCTTAGGCAAGTCTTTGTATGACCGAGGTTGAATAAAACATACAACTTGGTGTTGTGGAGACCTCCACTGTGTCCTGTAGGTGTCAGTAGAGATGTGGTAATGTGCCGGGCAGTAGTGGCGCACGCCTTTAATCCCAGCACTCGGGAGGCAGAGGCAGGCGGATTTCTGAGTTCGAGGCCAGCCTGGTCTACAGAGTGAGTTCCAGGACAGCCAGGGCTACACGGAGAAACCCTGTCTTGGAAAACGAGAGAGACAGAGACAGAGACAGAGACAGAGAGAGAGAGAGAGAGAGATGGTAATGACCCTTAGGGCTCCTTTGGCTGTTGGCTCACCCCCAAAGGACAGGGATGCCGCCTGGGTAGTAGGTCCTTGGTGCTGGGCAGAGGTACTGAGTCCATCACTATAAACTTAGTGTGTGTTAGCTCGTTGCCTGCTTATCGGGTTTATCACTGCCAGTAATTTAATAGCTGATGAGAAAGAAACACTTTATTTAGTAAATTACTGTGTAAGGGAGAATAATTTGTCTTTTACTAATGAGGCAGCAAGTGTTTAGAGATTAGAGAATAGCAGTTCAAGCTATGAGGGCGCAGGTTAGAGGGCTGCTGCTCTGCTGCCCCCCCCCCCCCCCCCCCCCCCCCCCCCCCCGCCGTTTTCTTTTTTGCTTTACTTAACTCTGTGTCAAAAACTGCCCTGTAGCCCAGCCCCGTCTTTAATCCTCCCATCCTGGCCTCCTGAGTACTGGATTATTGGTGTGAATCACTCACCCAGCTTGGAATTTTTTCCTTTGTTTGTTTTTTGAGACAGGTCTCTCTGTGCAGCCCTGGCTGTCCTGGAACTCACTGTAGACCAGGCTGGCCTTGAACTCAGAAATCCGCCTGCCTCTGCCTCCCGAGTGCTGGGATTAAAGGCGTGCGCCACCACTGCCCAGCTTCTTTAATTTAATTTTATATGTATGGGTACTTTGCCTGCATGCAGGGTCAGGGTTGGGGTTAGACAGAGTTAGGACTAGAGTTGGGGTTAGAGTTGGGGTCAGGGTTCAGCATACCATACTTGTATGCTTTTCTTCAGAGGCATGAAGAAGGAGTCAGATTTCTTGTAATTTGATTTACTGATGGTTGTGAGCCACTGTGTAGGTTCACAGGACTGAACACAAGTCCTCTGAAAGAACAGCTAGTGCTCTTAACTACTGAGCCATTTCTTAGCTGTCCTGATTGGAATTAATAAGGCTTTTTTTTTTTTTTTTTTAATTAAAAAAAATTTAAATTTACTTTTCTTTCATATGCATCAGTGTTTTGCCTGCTTGTATGAGGGTGTTGGATTCTCTAAAGCTGGAGTTTACAGACAGTGTGATTGCCGTGTGCATGCTGGGAATTGAACCCAGGTCTTTTAGAAGAGCAGCCGGTGTGCTTCACTGCTGAGCCATCTCTCCAGCTGGGATTAATAAGTTTTATGCTAGAAGTTACTTTGCTGGGTTGAGTTGACAGTAGAAATGTGAAATTCTGGATGGTGAAAGAAATCTAAGCTTATATTCTGTGATAACTGTTTCTCGCTCATTTTCTTTTTTAACTCCTTCTTTGTACATGTCACTGTTACCTAGCACTTGTGACAGAGCTACATGAAACCTAGAGAACCCACACAGCACACATTCAGAGACACAGCCTGTCCACTTGTAGGGCCTGAGAAGGTGGCTCAGGGGATGAAGTGCTTGCTATGCAGGCATAAGATCTGACTTCTGATCCTGTCTCTAATTCTGGCACCCTAGACCAGAGTTGGAATCCCCTGAGCGAGCTGGATGTGAGCTCAGTTAGGGCACCCTGGCCTCAGCAGAGAAGGTGGAGAGAGATTGAGGAAGTAAAACCTTGGCACCCACACGTGCACATGACACACATATGCATGGGGGAAGAGAGGGCAGGGAGATGGCACTGCAGGTAAAGACTGGAGTTGGAAAGGGGAGGTTGTGGAGGTGTCAGAGCCCGTAGCTCTGGGTGGGCTGATTTAAGGAGGGGACTCTCAACTGCCCGCCCACCCCATCGCCACCCTCCACTGATTGGGCCCAGCTGTTTATTTTACCAGAAAGGGGGAGGCTGTTTACTCACAACCGGGCAAACTGAGGCCGGCAGAGTGGATCTGCTACTGAGGCCGTTTAAATCTCATCATTCTGCAGTGCCCTTCTAACAGCCAAAATGGAAAATGGCCTCTTGTTGAAGAACTGACCAGGGTGACATTTGAGGGTGTTGATGAACCAGCCTGTCTCTGAGGTGACTTTGTGTGTTTGGGACATGTGAGAGTCCGTTCAAGAAAAGTTAAGCTTTGTGTAAAGGAGTGGCTTTTTAGGTTTCTCTGAAAGCAGTTTTTTTACATCAATGTGGTGGGCGAGGTGGAGGGAGGGAGCCAGGACGGGGCTGTCACAGGTGCCTGGCAAGGTCCTGTGGCAGCCCAGGGCGTGTGCTGGTAGCATTGGGCCTGCAGCAAAGGGGAGTGTGACTCTCAACACATAATTTTGTCATTTGACATCCATTTTGAGGGTAAACTTGGAGTTACCGTTTTTTTCATCCGTGGTGGTCAAGTCAAGCATGATATGTTCATTACTGTATTTTTCTGTAAAACAGAATATTGGTTTCCTTTTTGAAGTTATTTTTCCATTCATTGTTTTGTGGTGTGGATGTAGAGGTAACTTGAGTTGGGGATCTTTCCTTTTGTCATGAGGGTTCTGGGGATTGTCCCGCTTGGTGGCAAATGCCCTTCTTGCGGGGCATCTAGCGGGCCCTGTTTTCACTCATTTTTAAAAAGGCAGTACACACTGTCCGACACGAGTATTTCTTTATGCATCTCTGCCCCTGGACAGCCAAACCTTCCCTGGTTTCCTTGATCCATTGATAGGTGCACTCAACATGTGGGTGCTGTTGTCCTGGTTTTTACCTGGGTGAAGGAGCCTCCAGGGAGATAAGATCTGTTAGTGGATTCAATAGATGCTCCAGGGGCAGTTCGCTTTGTCTTGCCTTCCCATCGGAAACGCAGGAGGGGGCCAGTTGTCAGTCTCCCTTCCTCTAGACTTGCCACTGTGGCTGGGGAGGGACCAGCCCTCAGGTAGGAGGTGGAAGGGCCTTACAGATGCATCATTTGGCAACTCTCTGAATTTGGCTGCTTCATGGAACCTAGAAGGCACATGATGGGCTAGGGAAAGGCGAGGTGCACTGTTCGGTACGTGCTGTAGATTTGGGGAATCCTTGATCTCAGTCCCCAAGGCTCCGGTGTGGAGTGATGGACATTTCTCTGACAGGTTCAGAGCATACAAATTCATAGAAACAGGAGATAAATGGTAACTATATTCAGGAACTCAGGTGGGTCAGGGGGTTGTTGGGGGTTGTGCTGGCTGGGTTTTTTGTTTTTGTTTTGTTTTTTTTTTTACATCAACTTGACATAAGCTAAAGTCATCTGAAAGGAAGCAACCTCAATTTGAAAAATGCCTCCATAACTAACATTGGGCTGTAGGCAAGCCTCTAAGGCATTTTAATGTATATTAATCTCTATGGCATTTTAATATAAATTAATAAGAATTGTGCTTATCGCTGTCTGGCTTCAAATGAATGAGACTCAAACTATGATTTACTTGTTAGGCTCTATGCAGTTATGGGAGTCGGGAGGGTTACCCCTAGTCTAATTCTGTAATGCTGGTCTGGCTGCTACCCCAGCTGTGCTCCCCGAAATTCTTGCTGTTGGGGATTTTCTGGGTTATCTCTGCACCAGCAGTCTGGTGTTCTGGGAAGGCATTTCACTCTGGCCTGTGGTGCTGGTCCTTTATGACCAATGGAGACCTCCTGTTCTCTCAGTTGTCTCTTCTCCCTCCCTCCATACCTGGTCCTTTCTCCTCCCCTCACGGTGCCATGGTGCCTACCTGGGACTCAGACTCCACCTCCTTCTATTACCCCCTTGTAATTGGCTGTTGCCAGATTTATTTAACCAATAGTTTTAAATTGGGGAGCAAGGTTTACATAGCATCACTTGTCTGTGTTTACCATTTGATGCTTTTTTTGTTTTGTTTTGTTTTGTTTTTTGAGACAGGGTTTCTCTGTGTAGCCCTGGCTGTCCTGGATCTCACTCTGTAGACCAGGCTGGCTTCGAACTCAGAAATCCACCTGCCTCTGCCTCCCAAGTGCTGGGATTAATGGCGTACGCCACCACTGCCTGGCTAAAGGCAAACATTTAATTGGGGCTTGGCTTACAGTTTCAGAGGTTTAGTCAGTCTATCATCATGGCGGGAAGCATGGCAGCACGCAGGCAGACATGGTGCTGTAGAAGGGGCTGAAAGTTCTACATCTTGATCCGGAAGCAGCAGCAGGGGACTGTCTTCCATGCAGCTGGGAGGGGGAATCTCAAACACACACACACACACACACACACACACACCCCCGAAGTGATATACTTCTTCAAATAAGACCACACCCACTCCCTGGGCCAAACATATTCAGACCACCAGATCTAGGGGCCTGAGTTTGTTCCCTGGAACTCATAGAATGATAGGAGAGAGAACCAGCTCCACAAACTTGTCCTCTGACCTCTGCTATAAGACATTGAATTCCCACATACGTACGCTTCCTAACAGTAAACTTCAGTTTTCTTTTTGGCGGGGCAGTGGTGGCGCACACTTTTAAACCCAGCGCTTGGGAGGCAGAGGCAGAAGGATCTCTGTTAAGACCAGCCAAGGCTGCACGGAGAAACTCTGTCACTAAATCCTCCTGCCCTCCAATTTATTTTGGTGGGCTGTGATTATAATTATACTTTTGGTTGGTTGGTTGGTTTTTTAATGTTTGTTTGTTTTGAGACAGGGTTCTCTGTGTAGCCCTGGCTGTCCTGGAACTCGCTCTGTAGACCTGTCTGGCTTTGAACTCAGAGATCCACCTGCCTCTGCCTCCCAGAGTTCTGGGATTGAAGGCGTGTACTGCCACCACCTGGCTGCTGCTGCTGCTTTTTTTTTTGAATAAATCCACAAGGACAAAATCCCTTCCTTAAACCTGCTGTGTTGGCTCAACACGACACTTGGGGGTAGAGTTTGGTCTCTGGTTCCTCAGCTCAGCCAGGGACTGGTCTGTACACTGGTAGGTAGGCCTTTTACTTGCCTTCCTGGCTTCTACCCTTGGTTACTAGGTGCAGCTCCTCCTTGCTCTGTCAGCCGTCTGACAGCCTGAAGCACCCAGGGTCTGGGAGCCCGACACTTCACTGTGTTTGGTTAGGTTACATTCGTATCACCTACTGAAGTGTTTTTCTCTTCCCAGATGATGGATGCCATAAAGGGGACAATGACAGAAATCTACAATGACCTCTCCAAGAACACCACTGGGAGCACAATAGCTGAGGTCAGCGGAACCTGGGAATCCCCAGAAGTTCAGGGCTGGAGCCAGGGCCATGGAAAGCTGGACTGGAAACCCCTAGGGGCACTGGCTCTCCAGGCACAGGGCTGGGTCGGGCTGTGAACATGGGTGGAGTTTCATTAAGTGGGTGGAGTTTCATTAAGTGGGTGGAGTTTCACTACGTAGGCAGTTGGGGAGACTGGCCCTGCCTCCTGCCTATATATCCTGTTCGATCACAGTGAGACAGGACTCCTTTGGTTTTTGTGTGGTCAGAGTCGTCTCCATTCCCCTGGCTGTTTTACACAAGCACTTCTGGTGTAAGAATTTGCGTACCGGAGGCCTCATAGCTTTATGATTAAGGACAGTGGTTAAAATCCAGAACGATTTACCTACGAAGTTATCTCTTGTAAGTAAGTTATGAAGATTTCTTTTATTCAAAGACAGACAGACAGACAGACATACACACACACACACACACACACACACTTCCTTCCCTGTACTTCCCCTCTGAGCCCACTCAGAGAGTGACCACCTGCTGGTATCTGTGGACAGCATGGTGCTGGCGGTGGCCTGTAGTCAGTCACCAGGCAACACACCGGGGCAGGATTTCTCTCAGGCTGGCAATAAATCCCAAGCAGAGACACTGGTTTTCTTAAGGCAACAAGAGAAGACAGCATAGTGAAGATAAAGGTTTCTGAGAGGCCCTTGAGAAATCAGTGGGAATTTAAGAACCAGCAAGCATGTGCAGGGTGTGTGCCCCTGTGCTTTATAAATCCACTCCTCTGTGGTTGGACTCACAGTGTCAATCAACAAGAAGAAATATCTCTGTCCCAGGTGGACTTTATTATTTTTTTGTTGTTTGAAGGGAGGGGCCAGGAAGATAGGGTCTCACCATACATCCTTGGCTGTCCTTGAACTCATTGAGTTCAAATGAACTTGCCTCTTTCCTGAAAGCTGGGATAAAAGGTGTGTACCACTATACTCAGCCCGTTTGTTCATTTTGAGCCTTTGTGGTGAGGTTCTGGTTTATGCACCTTGGGTCAGTCTATGCTAGGACGCCTATGCCCCTTCCCCGGCCCCCGATCTTGCCATAGCTCCTCTTATGTTCAAATACGCTGTTCATTCATTTGCTCAGGCTTGTGACACTGGTGACCCTTGGCTCTGGGGCATCCTGTGTAGGCTGGTTGTCTGTACCCCTTGAGTCAGTGCTGTACAGTTGTGACAGCTCAGAATGACAGCCGGCGTTATCACCATTGTGTGGGTGGGCAGATTGCCCTGCCGGGAACCAAGGGTTACTTTCCTCTTCCAAATGAGAGGCCCCAAGTTTATCTCTCCCCCAAGATCCCTTTGGTCTTCAGAGATACAGGGTTTGGGAGGTCAGGAAGGACACATGGTGCATTGGGGCTGTGGGGGTGAGGGTGTGGGGGGGCGTTAAGAGTAGGTTAGATAAATCAGGTCTCTCCGGTTTACTTTTCACCCTACCATCAAACCCAGGTCATCAGGCGTGGTGCCAGGGACCCTCGCCAGCGGAGCCATCTCAGACGCTCTGGTTTTTATGTGTTTTTTTAAAAAATCAAAGTGCCAACTCAATTTTAGATGTATTATTACTATGAAAATCCCTTCGTTCTTGTCTTTGTGGTTTTCCCCTCCTGCATTCTTTTGGGGAAACTGGCTCATTTGCCTTGGTTTTCAGAACCACAGTCCTCAAGGATTTGTGGTTGAGAGTGAGTGTGTGTGTATGTGTGTGTGTGAGAGAGAGAGAGAGAGAGAGAGAGAGAGAGACAGACAGACAGACAGACAGTCGTGAATGTGTGAGGGAGAGTGTTTTGGTGTTTTGATCCCCCTACCCCAATCCTGAGCTCTGGGGCAGTGGGCTCAGAGCCAGGCTACCTGGTAGAGCTTGGGGACTTGAGGGGGAGCAGCCCATGTGGTGGTGTCTTAGGCTCCTGTGTTCGTAGCAACCCAGGCTCCTGTGTTCGCGGCATCTCAGACTTCTGTGTTCTCGGGGTCCTAAGCTCCTGTGTTCGTGGCATCTCAGATTCCTGTCTGTGGTCACTGCATCCTAGGCTCCTGTGTTCGCGGTGTCTCAGGCTCCTGTGTTCGCTGCATCCCAGGCTCCTGTGTTCGCTGCATCCCAGGCTCCTGTGTTCGCTGCATCCCAGGCTCCTGTGTTTGCAGCGTCTCATGCTCCTGTGCTCTCTCTCCGCAGATTCGAAGGCTGAGGATTGAGATTGAGAAGCTTCAGTGGCTGCACCAGCAGGAGCTCGCTGAGATGAAGCACAACCTGGGTAAGGCCCAGGGTGGGGAGAGTCTCTGACTGCTCTGAGGCTGGGCCCAGATGTGAACAGCTTGAAACTAGGCTGTACCTGGAGTTAGGGAAATCATAGTCTTCAAGGGTCCGGCCTGGAGAAGCTGAGCTTGGCGTGCAGATCCACTTTTTCCTCTCAAGAGAACTGTGTTCTCACTTGCCACCTTTACGTGGGATCTGTTGATTGATCTCAGGATATAAGGCTTGGCCACAAGTACCTTTACCAACTGAGCCACATTGGTGGCTCTTGGCTGGTCTTTCTAGTCCAAGAAGAGCTTGTGAGAAAGACTAGAGGAACCATTTAGTTTCAATATAAGGGGCAGTGTTTGATAGTTCTTCTGTTACCATAACAACTGGCCACAAGCATCCTTTGATGTTTCATTTAGTGTCTCATGACAGGATTCTAAGAAAATCATCTGAGTGCCTTTAGTGCCTGTGTGCCTCAGTTTCCTCATCTGTGAAATAGGATGGTAGCGCTTATCCTTGAGAGTACAACAGGGCTCACAGTACAAAGTGCTTAGGACCAACTTCGCACCCAGTAGGTGCTGTGTATATATTTGACTGACAGAAAAAAAAGCAATCAAAAGTGACTGAGTGTTGGTTGGAATCGTTTGGAGGGTTTGTGGATATTCCTACAACTTGGGGTTATACTCCGGATGACGTCACTGGAGTCTCCTGTCACCTACATACTAGGCATGTCACTGACAGCATGACAGACTGTGAGACTCAAGTGTAACTGGTCCAGGGACACAGAGCTAGCGGGGTCTGTTTCCAAGTCAAGACGTAGGTTGGGTCTGTGTGAATCTAGGGGTCTAATGCCCGGCGTCCTGTGCTGGGTCCGTGATACAGCCAGTGTTGTTCTCCTCCACCAGAGTTGACCATGGCCGAGATGCGCCAGAGTTTGGAGCAGGAACGGGATCGGCTCATCGCTGAGGTGAAGAAGCAGCTGGAGCTGGAGAAGCAGCAAGCGGTAGACGAGACCAAGAAGAAGCAGTGGTGTGCCAACTGCAAGAAGGAGGCCATTTTCTATTGCTGCTGGAATACCAGCTACTGTGACTACCCCTGTCAGCAGGCCCACTGGCCCGAGCACATGAAGTCCTGTACCCAGTCGGGTAATGTCTGGGTGCCTGCCTGGGGGGTTGCGTGGTGGGGCCTCCCAGCTGGGGTGCTGAGGGATGCTTGTCCAGGCTCTTTCCACTTCTGTCCATCCATAAACAGCTGTTGCTCTGATACACAAGAGATGCAGATATGAAGGTAATATGAAAACCTATCAGTGTCTGCAGCCTTCAACAGCCAGATTAGTGGTGCTTTTGAGTGGGTGATCTAGCACTGAGAATGGCTGGCGCTCTCTCTCTCTCTCTCTCTCTCTCTCTCAAGATTTATTATTATATATACACTGTTCTGTCTGCATGTATGCCTAAGAGCCAGAAGAGGGCACCAGATCCCATTACAGATAGTTGTGAGCTACCATGTGGTTGCTGGGAATTGAACTCAGGACCTCTGGAAGAGCAGCCAGTGAAAGCACTCTTTACCTCTGAGCCTTCTCTCAGCCCCTAGAACCTCTGTTCTTTGAGGTGATAATGATCCCGTGCCTCAGGCAGGATTCTGTCCCAGTTCTTAGGTTAAGGAAGGAGTTAAGGAAGGGACACCCCTGGATACTTCTCCAATATATAGTCTTTACAAGCTGGACTTTCTTTGTGGCATGTTGATGTCTCTGTCTCTAACTCTTCCCTGCTGCTCTGTTCTCCCAGAGGCTCTGTGCCCCTTTCAAAGGATGCTAGTCTCCCTCACTCTGCCTCAGCTGGGCTGAGGTGGATCTAAGCCTAGCGGAGGAAGGCTGCAGGCTTCCTCGGTGATCACATTCTGGCTCCCCACACGTTACCTTTGCTTGGAGAACATGTTCTCAGCAAAATGATTTAAAAATTGAGTTGCTAAATATCAAAAGATCTATTTGCAAATAAAGTTCTAAGCACTGGGTTTTGGAGTGGGAGGCCCACGGAAGATCTCTAGGTGGATTTGGGAGGGATGGAGCCTGGTGGGGTGGATTGGGACTGAGCTGTGGGGGCCTCGAGGGGTAGCTCAGTTTTAAGGCTGGGCTCCTGAACGGTCACACATGGCTTGAAGCATCTCATGACTCCCTTGTTCTCATTGGTCCTCAGCTACTGCCCCTCAGCAGGAAGCAGATGCCGAGGCAAGCACAGAAACAGGAAATAAGTCATCATCCCAGAGTAGCTCCTCCAACACACAGTCAGCACCTTCAGAACCGGCCAGCGCCCCCAAAGAGAAAGAGTCATCAGCGGAGAAGAGCAAGGACAGTAACTCGGTGAGGGTCTTTTCTCACCCCCCCCCCCCCATAGTCACCTTGTGCCAAGGACCCTTTCTGTATCAGCTACCACCGGATGTCCCTCCCTGTTTGGGTTTATCTGGGTGGAGAATGGTTCTTTATGGCCAGTGTGCTCCCCATGTAAGAACGTGGAGAGCTGGGGTGGGGTGTATGTGGCACCTTCAGCTGCTCTGTAGGATTCCTCAAAGTTCAGAAGGGCGTTCCTCCTGCAGAGGTGAAACATTGTCTCTTCTTCGGATCCTGGAAGCCACCAGCCACACGTCACTGTTGAGGACTGGAAGTGTGGCTGATGTGACCAAGGACCTGCTTATTTTAAAGTTACTTGGGATTTAAGTGGCCACATGTGGCCAGCACGCTGTCACACTAGACCATAGGGCTCGCAGCTGCTTGCTTCCTGTGGGGTATATGATAACAGTTGAACACATGGGCCATTTTAAGGGTCGTCGTTACTGAGTTTTGCTTTCACTTGTAGCTCTATATTTCAAGAGCCCAAATCATTAGATGGTCAGTAAAAACCGTATCAAGTATTGCCTAGTAAGAGACTTACATGAAATGAAAAGAGATTTCTGAGCAGTCTATACCTTCTTTGCACAGCAGGGTGCCGGGTAGGTCTGAAAGCACAGCTGGGGAAATATTGAATGTGCTGGGAACTGAGACAACAGGAATAAGAGGGGGGTCGCTCCAGTGCTTTGCTCTGGCCTTTTGGATCTGGCACAAGGTGTGTGGCCCTCCACCAGCCCTGGCTCTTGTCTGATCACCAGATAGAGGCCTTTAAGGTGTCTTGGGTGGGGGGAGTGTTGAGCCGTCCCATGATTGATTCCCTGGGGTTCTATGGTCCCATCTTTTTGTTCGTTTATATTTCCAGACCCTGGACCTTTCCAGCTCCAGAGAGACGCCATCCTCCATGCTCTTAGGCTCCAACCAAGGCTCTGGTATGTTGCCCCCTAGTGGGCACATGGGGTTTTGCATTTCACTTGGTCACGGTGGGGGAAGTCAGAGGCTTGGGATTTTTTGACCTACCTTGGATGGCTTGGGTGGAGGTGTGTGGCTAGGCCAGGTGTTATCCAGGTACCTCCTTGTGTTGGTCACCCAAGTGTTTACCGAGGGCACCTTTCACTGGGACATAGGGTGCTCTGATCAGGTCTCCAAGATCCTCAGGGTATATTTGATTCATGAAGACCCTCAAAGCCTTTAGTGGTGAAGCCGGTGATGAGTAGAACTTCTGTGTAGAACCTCCTCTGGGATCTGCTACTAGGTGCTGTGGTGTTTGAGGCTCCCTCTCTTCCTGGGAGCCTTGGGTGTTCTTTCCTATATTCTCCTGAACTTAGTCCCAGAGTTCAGAGCCATGACGTCCTTGGCCAATCTGAGGTTCTCTCCTGTGGTCTTGGCTTCGGGATCTTTTTGTCCCTTGATTTCCTGTGGCCGAAAACTGAAAGTTAAGGCTTTTCTTGTACACAGAGGATTGTCACTGTCTGAAGGAGGACAGTGGTCGGAAGGAGTGGCTGATGGTAGAGAAGAGAGAAACTCTCAGTGTCAGGTGAAGGCAGCAGCCCCTCCCCCACTGTCCTCCGCAGTTCCAGTGTGTTGCTGAGCTCAGGTGCTCTGTCATTCCACAACAGTGTCGGCATCATGGCTTGTTTTGAATTGTGGTCTTCGATCCCATCATCCTCCTGCCTCAGCCTCCTGAGTACTGGAGTAATGGGCCTGTGCCACCTTTCCTGGCTTGATTTCTGCTCTTCACAAAGACAGAGTGGACTAGATTCGACCAGTTCCATACCCTTAGCATAGAACCGTACTTTTTTAAAAATCATGCTTAAAGAGATGCCTTAATGGATTTTCCTCTTTTCAGTGATGATGATGAAAATAAGTTTAAAATAAAAACCGGCATGGTGGCGCACGCCTTTAATCCCAGCACTCAGGAGGCAGAGGCCGGTAGATCTCTGTGAGTTCGAGGCCAGCCTGGTCTACGGAGTGAAACTCGGTCTCAAATGTAAACAAGCAAAGAAGCCCATGAACTGTGGGAGAAGAGGGTGGTAGGGATGTCTAAATTCCAAGAGTGGAGCTAGCAGTCTCCAAGTTAGGAAATACCATCTGGGATCTGGGGTGCTGCACAGAAAGAAGGTAGAGCTGAGGAGTGAGGAATGACCTTGAGGAGTCCTCTGGCGGGTCCATGCTGACCTGGTGTCAAACCGACAGATGCATGGCTGGGAATGTCCCGGCAAACCCTGGTCTGCAGAAGAGGCTGTGTGTGCAGCTGGGGCCTGTGGTTCCATTTGCTGCCCTTTGACCTCGAGAATCTTGGTTCACAGGGAAGAGTGGAGGGAGACCTTAAGTCCGGGAGGGAGTGGCTGGGTGTTGGGGGGAAGGGAGTCCTGAGTTCCAAGGAAGCAGTGACGTATGGCATCGGAGCTACGGCTTCTGTGCAGGTGTCCCTTCCCTAGTGTGCCAGATGCAGTGGGTAGCTCCCACAAAGTCGTTCTTAGTGGAAGCCAGAGATGATTGTCCAGGCCGCACAGTGTGGCCTTTGACTCCTGAGCCCCTCCCTTCAGCTGTGTCTCTCCAGCACTCTTCCCATCAGAAGCTCTGATAATGGAACCCAGACTCTTGGGTTCCTCAGCATGCACACCTGAGCCTCACAGTTCATCACCCAGGGGAACAGACTCTTCCCATGATGACACACACAAATCTTGATAGCCCTGGGCACAGTTTCTCACCTTCTTGGTCACCTTACTAAGTCCCTCCCATGAGCCTCTGCTTCCCTGCTTCGAAACAGCAGCATCCTGGGTTCTCTGTTCCTGTCAGAACACCTGCCTGGCTCTCCCTGCCTCCGTATCCTTGTGAGCATCAGAGGTGGATGCTGTCCTGAGCAGACCCACCAACAATCTGTCTTGTTCAGCCAGGCCAACTTCCTGCACCTGGCCCGCTTCTCTGTTCTGTCCTTGGCTGCTAAGCTGCCCCCCCTCCCCCCATCTTTCTAGGGAGCAGTGATAAATTCCCCTTCGTCTCCACGCCACACTTCTTATCACTGATAGAGAAGAGTCACGGTCAGGTCTATGAACTTCAAACCCTGAGCTCACGTGACTAAGGGCTAAGGGATGGGACATTTTCCTTCAGGTCATTTAAATAGTGACTTGGTTTGTAGCTACTGGATTGAGCAGCATAACCTGACAGCTGTCCACTCTGCTTCCCCAGCCCAGTTAGAGCCTCCCCTGGCTTCCCATCCTGCCTCCCTCTCCTGCCTCCTCACGCTCCACCACGCTTCTGGGTTGGGATGTCACCGTTGTTTTAAGAGATGGAGCCATTCATCAGGGCGTAGTGACACACCCTGTAATCTTTAATCCCAGCACTCTGGGGGCAGAGGCAGGTGGATCTCTTGTGAGTTTGAGGTCACCCTGGTCTACAGAGTGAGTACAAGACCTCTAGAGCTACAGAGTGAGACCCATCTCAAAAAGAGAGGGGAGGGGGAGGAAGCCACTGACAAAAACAAGGGCATTTAACGTCTAAATGTTGTGAGGTTTATTATTACTATATATATATATTTTTTTTCTTCGAGTGCTGGGCATGGATACAGTGCTTGGGACAGACCCCAAAGCCTTGCATATGCTAGGCTGCTGTTCTTCAGTCTGAGCCCCAACCCAGCTGACATGTTCTGGCATATTATCTCAGATAATGCCCAGGCGAGTGGAGATTTCAGAACAAGCCTTGTCTTGAATCTAGAGTAAAGAACGAGGCTGGGGTGATAGAGAGGTGGCTCAGAGGGTGCAAACAGGAAGGCCTGAAATGTACGCCTGTGTGAAAGGCCCCGTGAGGCAGTATGTGCCTGTGATCCCAGCACTGTGACCCAGAGATCTTGAAGACTCACTGGCCAGACTCAAACAAACAAAAAAAGTAGAAATAATTGAGGAAGGCATTCATTGACCTCCAGGCTACACACACGCACACGCACACACACACGCACGCACACGCACGCACGCATGCACGCACGCGCACACACTCTTCTCCAGGCCTGTTGTGTGGTATTGAAGATTGAACTCAGAGCTGCATGTGTGCTGGGCAAGGGCTTTTCTAGGGACCACAGAATCATGTCCCTAGCATCAGTTTGTCCTTATGGGTTTTAAGCAGAATGTCCCTGCATATAAGAGCAGAAGCTAGACTAGAGCTGGCAAGGTGTCCCCCCTCCCCCCCCCCAGTGCTGCTAGGGACTTCCACAGGCCTGCTTTCTGAATGTATCAGTGAACTTCTCCCTGATTTCTGATTGCTTTATGTGGTCTGGCCACACTTGGCAGAGTGAGCCTACCCTCCTCTCAGCCTGTCAGGAGAGTCTTGGCAGCTTGCCCTCTTTCTCTGTCTCTGTTTGTGGCCTGCTGGCATCGAGACTGAGAACATGCGCGTTCAGCTGTCTCTTCTCATCTCCCCCCTCTCTCTGAAGAGTTGTAATCCCACGGTTCATTTGCACTAACTGTAATGCCACTCAGCATCTAGGCACATGGCCACTGAGGTGACACTTCTGTCTCCTTTTCTTCTTCCCCTCTTCAGGATATTCTTTAACGTATCCTTCCACTTCACAGTTTTAGGTTTTTAGACACTTTTGCTCCATAGCCAAGGCTGGTTTCAAAATCATGATCCTCTGGCCTCAGCCTCCTGAGGGCTGGGGTGACAGGTGGAAAGCACACTTGGCTTTTTCTAAGGATTTGGATATAGTTTGTGGATGGCCCTTTATGGCGGCCTAGAGTTTAGCTGGTCCCTCCCAGTTGCTGTCCCTTGTCATCCTCAGTGTGGCCCCTTGGCTAGCTTTCCTCTTCCTCACCGACCACCAGTCTGTGCTCTGCTTTGCTCTGCTATGTGGTGCCTGACGCACTAGTGCACCTCATCCCGGCCTCAGTTTCCCTGCTGAAACCAGGCTTTGGCAGAGCTTGTGGTTCGGCACGTTTTGCTTTCAAAATCCTGAGCTTGCAAAGCGCGCGGGGCTGCTTTTATGTCCCCGTATGTCCTCCTATGTCTGACTTCTTCCCTGTGATGTGGTGCCGTGTCCAGCGACCCTGTTTGTGGTTTACACGAGTTTTTAAAAGCCCCAGTCACCTGTAAGCACATCCAATTGAGTGGCCTACGTGAAGGAACAGCTAGCCCAGTTCCAGGAACAGTCAGTGACCGTGGGTGTCAGCCCCTGGGGTTGTGTGGAATTTCAGCTGTGATGGACTCTGAGGCTACCTGTGCTCTCTTCAGTTAGCAAGAGGTGTGACAAGCAGCCTGCCTATACCCCAGCCACCACAGACCATCAGCTGCATCCCAACTACCCAGCCCAGAAGTGTAAGTACGACCCTGTCTCGGGGCAGCTGCTGGGAGTCACTCCTGGCATGCAGAAGCCTTGTTTTGTGTGTCTGTGTATGTCTGTGTGGGCGTGTCCCGTGCTTTGCGTGTGATCTCCTTCTGCTTTGCCGTCGGTCTTCTTGTCTCTTCCTCTTTGCTGCCTTTGCAAACTGCCATAGGTTTGGCCTTTCAGAGCCTTTCTTTGTTTTGTCTTGGCTAGATACTGCCTCTCCCCTGCCATGATGATCTGCCATGTTATCCAGCATCCTGGGCCCAATCTACTTGAGGCTCAGGCCTACAGACCTTGGGATCTCGAGTTCTGTTTCTTTCATGTCCCCACTGATCTTGGCTCTCCCCATAGCTGGAAGGACTTGGTGATGTGTGACTGTATCCATGTCACCCCCTCAAAGACCTTCTCTTCAATTAAAGCTTAACTGGCAGGAATGTGAGCTCACATAGAGGGCCAATTGGACCTCTGAGTACCCTTTTAAAACACTGCCCCCTTCTGGCTGCATTGAAAAGCAGCCGGAGCTTTTTTTTTTTTTTTTTTTTTTGGAATGTGCTTTGTAAACAGGCTCTAAGAAGTACAGTTGCCCAGGGGCAGCCGTGGTCCCTCCTCCCTGGCCCCACTCCATCTTAAGCTTGACCCTCCACAGCTCAGGAAAGTTAGAGAATCTGGGAATTTACTAAGTGGTCCGCACAGCGAAGGGATCTTAGTGGCCGGCCAGTAAAGCTGTCATTGTGCCCACAGTTTGGGGCAATTGTCCTCTTCTGAGATGGCTTCTGTGGCTCTCCTTTTAGTGTCCGATTCTTGCTTCCTCAGCCACTACCTAACTTGCTGCCTGTGTGTCCTCAAAGCCATCCCAGGTGTCTGTTGGGGTCTGTGTTCGTCACTGGCCCCTAACACGGTCCTTACTGGGAGTCCACGGAGTCAGTGTCCCGGTGGGCTTAGCCATCTCATCTGGTCCTCATTTCTTCTCTTACAATCTCTTCCTGGTTTGGATGTAAGTCTTATAAATTAATCAGGAGTTCTGTGGAGGAGACCACATATGCCAGATTCTCAGGATCTTTCTCCAAGAGCCGATGTCAGAGGCAAAGTGCGTGGGTCCCCATGGTGTAGTCCGGTCACTTAGCAGGGCAGGTTTTTCCCCTCACCTAGACACCATCACTCGCTAACCTTCACTCTCTGCAAACGTGACACCTCTTGATCTTCCAATGAGCCGTAGCTAAAGCCTAAAAGCCAGCCGCTACCCTCACTCTGGGCTCTACAGCCACAGCCATGGGATGTCCGGGGCAGCTGTGGGTGTGGTAGGGCTGGAGAGTGGGAAGGTGGCTCCCAGCTGGAAGATGAGTTGAGGAAAGGTGTGGAGGGGAGTTGAGCTTTGCCGTCTTTCCTCCACAGACCATTCCCGGAGCAGCAAGGCGGGTTTGTGGAGCAGCAGTGAGGAGAAGCGAGGGTCGTCCCGCTCTGAGCACAGTGCAGGGGCCAGCACGAAGAACCTTATGCCCAAAGAGTCCCGGGAGTCTCGGCTAGACGCCTTCTGGGACTAGGGGTGCATCGTGAGCCAGAACACCTCCCCGTGGGGGGGAAACAACCCCAACAACAGGACGCAACCGAAACTGGAGAACCGCCACCTTTAGAATTCCCATCACTCAGGCTCTGTCCGCGGGCTTGGCTGCAGGACAGCAACTTGACTCCATCCCAGCCCCGGCCTTGGCTGGGACGGCTCTACCCTGTGAGCCAAATACATTAGACGTAAGTAGGTACACTTTGTGATGTCACTGACCTAGCGTACCTTTCTTTTTCATATCTATACTGACCTTAACTTATAAAAAAGACAGAAAAGAAAAGCAAGTTATATATATAAAAAAATCTACAATTAAAAGAATGTTTTGATAATCCAGGGGCTGGTTAGTTAGCCCGCTGGCCTCACTGTGGTGTCAGGGCTGGGCCCAGGGATTGCTATTCTCACATAGGCCCTTGTCCTTGGATACCCAGGGGAGGGGGAGCCACTGTTGCCACAGCACACCATGATCGGGGCTCTCAGGCTGTTCTGTCCTGGACCCGCCACACCAAGCCATCGGCCCCTCACAGACCCTACGATGTTAGGAAACACAAGCTTGCTGGGCTCGAAGGACACAGAAGTGTGTGTGTTTCCAGCGATGGTTCCCGAAAGGGCAAAGCAGCCTCCTGTTTACAGAAGGTCCACACGAACAATCCCCGTGGCTGACTGATGTCGTGAACGCAGCGGGCAGATGTCGTTCGTGCGGGGGCGTCACGAACGCAGCCTGCTCTCGTGTGGGGAGACCCCTTCTCTCGGCTGAATTTATTCCTCATAAGCCACTTACACAGATCTGTGAAGACTTGCTTCCTCAGAAGCAAGGACTCAAAAGGCAAGGTGCACGGCGGGGCCCCGAGAGCCCGGGGATGGAGCATGTATGTATTATTTATCTGCTGGAGTTCTACGTTTTTATGTAAGCATGAAACACAGGCAGTGTGAGAGAAAGCCAGGACCCGACATTGCTGTCCGTTGTTAACACTACGTCTGCTGTAGTTTCATTTTGTATGTTGTGTAAAACGAGCATCGATCGAAGCAAAAGGTGATGTGTGTATATCAGGAAAAAAAATTAATTGTATATCATTCCAGTACATTCCGTTGTACATTTTAGTCTCCGTTTACTTTCTCTTCATTGTTGATAAGAGAATGCAAGCTGCGCATTGTCCAGCTAGTTTACCCCTACTAGAGAAGAAAGGAAGAAACGCTAGAAGAAAACAGGAGAGAGAGAAAATTTGTGAATTGCGGTCGTCAGAAAAAAACAAAACAAACAAAAAAAAAAACCAATCTAGCCTAGCTGGCCTTATTTGGGAAGCTTAACCGCTTTTAGCATATGGGAGTATTTTTTCACATTTTCTTTGTATAAAATTTGTATTAAACTTAAATATCTTTTTTGATGATGGCGTTTCTTCGTGACTGAGCGGCTGTTCTCTCGCGGTTATGATCTTTTGGTTCTCCCCCTTGGATGTCCCAAGTTTTTCAGATTCTTAACCTTTTTTTTTTTTTTTTAAATTAAACCGTCTTGGCAAAACGGTTTGGTCGTGCCAGTCTCCCGTGGGTCAGGGTATGGCTGTGTCAGGTTTGACTGGCCAAAACACAAGAGGCAGGTCCCCCTGAGGTAGTTGTGAGGGGAAGGGTTGACCTGTTCCCTCCTGTGTCCCCAGGAGTTAAAAGGGTTAAGGGGCCACCCTCAGAAAGCCACCTCTAGGCTGCCTTCTGTGTCCCATATCCCCCACAATTCCACAGACTTGGAAAACTGACTTGCCTACTCATGGGTAGGAAAATGAATTTTTTTTTTTTTTTAAATATGAATTTTAGCCAGGGAATATGGCTTCGTTTGAAGAGTGCTTGCCTGGCCTGCACAAGGCCCTGAGTTTGATCCCCAGCATTTCATAAAACTGGGCATGATGGCACACACCTGTAATCCCAGCACTTGGGAGGCAGAGGCAGGTGGATTTCTGAGTTTGAAGCCAGCCTGGTCTACAGAGTTGAGTTCCAGGACAGCCAGGGCTACACAGAGAAACCCTGTCTCAAAAAAAAAAAATGGTGTAAAGGCCTTTCAACCACCCTGCTTGGCCAGTGTCCTCGAATGCCCTTGATGTCCAGCATTTACACACTTGGGACTTCTCTCTCCCTCTTTATACATAAATTGGACACTTCCCAAAGAGCTTGTTTCACTTAGCATTTTGATTACAGAGCCACTATGTCGTCATTCCTTATACCGGAGAAGTGTGTTCTGTCACATGGATAGTCCTCACAGTCTGTCCCTATGGTGGGCAGATCATCTCTAAGCATCATGGACCATGCTCTGATCTCATTGGAGTTACGGTTGCAACCCGGAGAGTCAAATGTATGGCAGGTAGGTGGGGACCACAGGTTGTGACACAACTGCAGGCTTCTTGAAGGTGACCTTGCACTAGGCAGAGGGTGTTTGTGGTATCAGACCCAGGACCTCACCCCTAAGTCCTGAGTTGAGTGTTTTCAGATGTCAAACTATAAATCTGAACCCACAGAACCCTCCACCACCCTCTCGGTCCGCTTAGCAGGGGAAGGCAAGGAATCTGAGTCAGAAACTAGCTATCCAAACCAGTTCATGCAATCTGGTGCTCTCGCCACCTGGTGGCCATGTGCAGAACTGCAGCCTATAGGCTTAGGGAGACCACTGGGGACAGAAAAACAAGGTGTAAGGCGTTCATTTTAGCACTGCAGTTTGTTAAGCATGGGTCACACCGTCATGACCGAAATGTGGCTGGTACCATAGAAATAGTATCCTTGTTGGCGACAGCTGCATACATCATGTTCTAGGTAGTTTCAGTTGTTGAAGGTTAGTAGGGCAGAGAGGAGGGCGTGGCTGGGGACAGTCATCCCGGGAATCTGACATCTGACTCCGTGGCCAGGAGGCAAGAAACTAACCTGGATTATTTTTAAAGCATCTCTTTTATGAAAGTGTGTGTGTGTGTGTGTGTGTGTAGAGTCTGTCTGTGTGTGGAGGTGATAGGACAACTTTGTGGAATTGGTTCACTCCTCTTAACGTGGATCCCAGGGATTGAACCCAAGTCATCAAGTTTGACAGCAAGCACCTTTACCTGGTGAGCCATCTTGCTGGCCCCTCAGGCAACAATTCTTAATGTTGATTGAGTATTAAAGGCACCTAGAAAGACAATAAATGCCTGGACACCACGCCCCCTTAGGAATGACATCAGCCCTCTGAGGTGGGTTTGGCCAGCAAGATTTTCCTGAGCTGCTCCAGGGGTGACCGTGAGGAGCGGTGAGGGGTGAGAGCCAAGATGCTGATAGGGAGACCCTCCAAGTGGAAGGGAGAACCCCAAGGCAGGACCAAGCATCTAGGGAGGCAAAAGAAGAGGTTCTGGGGACCAGGTGGCTGTTGAGGTGACCTGGGCTTGAAGGCAGCCACTGATGTGAACCCCGCTCTAGGGGGTGTGCCATGCTGCTGTGGGTAGTTGGTGCTGGTAGACCAGGCTGGCTTCCAACTCACAGCCATCTGCCTGCCTCTGTCTCCCAAGTGTTGGTATTAAAGGCATGCATTGTCATGCCCAGTTCAAAAGTTTAGATTTTGAATTAAATAGCCCAAGATCTATCTCCATCTCTATATAAATATCTATGGAGATACAGATACAGTTGGGGGTTGAAACTTGTGGAGAAAATGCAGAATGATGGGATTTATGCGTTCTGTGAGCTGGTGTGTGTGTGGCTGTGCACCACCCCCTGCTATACCAGCAACGGAGGCTGCAAGAACCCCAAACTACCTCAGCCCTGAGCCTACTGGTCACCTGACACAGCTCAGGGAGAACTGAATTATGCACCTGCTGTATGCTAGACACAGGTTTGAGCTTTTGACTATTTCCATCCCATCTAGAGAGGAGTGACAGCCTGAGGCAGGGCCAGCCTTGGTTCCAAATGTGTGAAAGGTCACCTCTCAAGCCTCATTTTCCTCAGCTATAAAATGGGGTGATAGGAGACCCCATTTTTCAGAGGCAATACTACTACATGAGCAGTAACGTTTAAACTGCTTAGCTGCCCCCCATGATAAAAATCCATGTAACAGCCAGGTGTGGTGATGCGTGCCTGTGTGTATGACTACTCGGGCAGGAAACCGAGGCAGGAGGATTGCTAAAACACGAGGATTCAAGTGAGCCTAAGCATCACACAGAGGCTTTGGGGGTTGGGGGGAGAGAATGACGCACTGCATAATGGCCCTGGAGAATATGCTCTCACGTGTGCCTGGGAACAACACTCGAGGATGTGTCACAAAGCCATGTCTACCTGTGACTAAATTCCTGACAAGAAACAATGTAAGGGAGAAGGGCTCATTTTGTTCACAGTTTGGGAGGGGATGCTGTCCATAGGGTGGTGAAGGATGGTAGCAGGAAGCCGAGCCGGTGGTCACATGGTATCCGGGAAGCCGACTGCAGACGGGAAGTGAAGCTGGATACCAAAGCTTAAGGACCGCCTCTAGTGACGCACTTCCTCCCTCGCCGCCACTTTAGACAGGTCTCCCAACCTTCCAGAGAGGGCACCACCAGCTGGGGTCGTACAGTCCGTTGTTTTCCATCCTTACTGTTGAGTTAATGTCACAGCCTGCTGATTTTGAGCAGCCCTTGGGAAATAAAACTAAAGAACTTAAAATTTACAAGAGGGAAACAGGTTTAAGTGCCTTGGCTAGTTTTTGATCTTCCAGCTGGGAGGTGAGGTGGTCTAACCCAGACTCCGTGCAGGGCCCTGATCTCACAGCTTGGGGGTGAGGTGGTCTAACCCAGACTCCGTGCAGGGCCCTGAACTCAGTCTGAACAGCTGTTCACGGGTGTCTTAGGGTTTTACTGCTGTGAACAGACACCATGACAAAGGCAAGTCTTATAAAGGACAACATTTAATTGGGGTTGGCTCACAGGTTCAGAGGGTCAGTCCATTATCATCAAGGCAGGAACATGGCAGCATCCAGGCAGGCATGGTACAGGAGGAGCTGAGAGTTCTACATCTCCATCTGAAGGCTGCTAGCAGAATACTGACTTCCAGGCAGCTAGGATGAGGGTCTTAAAGCCCACACCCACAGTGACACACCTACTCCAAAAGGCCACACCTCCTAATAGTGCCACTCCCTGGGCCGAGCATATACAAACCATCACACCAAGCCAGTGTTCAATCTCTCTCTGTGTCTGTTCTGTTTGTCCGTCTCTCCCTCTCCCTCTCTCCTCTCCACTCACAATGAGTACTGTAGCTAAGAGACATAGTGTCCATTTCTAGCCACAGACATAAGTTGAATTTTAGGTTTTTTTTTTTCCAATTTTGAGACATGGACTCACTTTGTAGCTTAATCTGGCCTCAAACACACAATCTTCATGTTTTGGACTCCCAGGTGTTGGAGTGATGGGCATGTGTCACTGTCCCCGATACAATGTTAATGTTTAAAATCAATGTTTGATCAATGCTGAGTTATCACAATCCTAGAATGAGCTTCTGCGTATAAATACATGCCACCAGGTGCAGCAGGGTATACTTGTTAGTCTACCTGGCCCAAAACCTGACATTCCAACATGTGGAAGGTGGAGGCAGAAGGATCAGGAACACACAAGGCCAGCCTCTGCTACCTAGCAAGGAGGCCAGTTACTATCTCTGTCTCAAGGAACCAAAACAACCCACTAAAATAAAAATAAAACCAACAACATTTCCGCAAACAATCTAAGCTTCAATAACGATTTTCTTGTGGAGAATGTGAGTGCCCTTGTCTGAGCTGTCAGTCCACCATTTCTATGTCTCTCATAGACATGGCGTCCAAGAGTAGGTCACTGACGAAGGTGTGCTCTGTTACCTCTTGCGCTTGCGGGTATCTGTGCTCCCCACTCTGCTCTTTGCAGAATCCTGTCAAAGGTAGATTTATTCTTTTGCCAGCACCTGGTCCCACGGCTTGTCCAGCTGTGATCACACTGCCACCTGGTGGTCACTGGCGAGCATAGCAACATTGGTGCTAACAGCATAAACAGGCTACAGACTTAGGGAAACTGGGCTAATGATTTATTTTAGAAAGAAATATGTTTCTATTCTAGAAATCTATTGATCTATTATCTATCAGTCGTCAACCAACCTACAAAATTACCACCTATCTACCATCTATTACTCATCAATCAGTCTAAAATTTATCATCTATTAGTCATCAATCAACTTATACATCTATCGGTTGTCTTTCTAGTTTTTTTTTTTTGAGACAGGGTTTCTTTGTGTAGCCCTGGCTGTCCTGGAACTCACTCAGTAGACCAGGCTGACCTCGAACTCAGAAATCCACCTGCCTCTGCCTCCCAAGTGCTGGATCTTTCTAATTTTTTAAAATAAGGTCTTTCTAAGTAGACCTGGCTGGTCTTGAACTCATGACCCTCCTACCCCTGCCTTCCGGGATACAGGCACATGCCAACACACCCAGCAGGTCCAGAACTCTTAGATCAAGTCTGCATGTTAATCAGAATGTACTACGAGTCACAGGAGGGAAGCTGGGCACCACGGGGTCATTCTATGTGAGCCAATGTTCTGACCAGGTCCAGAGACAGAAACCAGTGCAGTGAAGGTGAAGGGTAGAGGTGCCAGGAGCAGACGGGCCTTCTGGACTTCAGTTTTGATCTGTGTGATATAACCACCCCAGTACAATCATGTAAACACATCATGATGGCGAGAGTTGAAGTCTGTGCCATAAACTTTATGTTGCTCATAAAATGAAAAACCTAATAACAAAATTTGAAATCCAGGAAGGAGCCCTGTGATCAGGCAATGCGACCAGGCTGCTGTTTATCCCCTGTAAACCAGGATGTGTGGAAAGCATCAGTCAGACCACATGGTGTCTTGCCTACAACCTCCCAGATCTTTTCAAGAGATTTAAAATAAAAGCCCCAACCCAAGGCCAACCATGCTCCATGTGTCCCCTTGACATTAGCCTTGGCCCCCGGCACTTCCTCAAGGTTCCTTTGTCTCACCCCTTGGACTTTTGCTCTCACTTTACTTCTTGGATCGATTTCTCTGGCCTCCATCCTTCTGTCTGAGCCACCAGTCCACTGACCCCTCCGTTCTGGGTCACCTACAGCGTGTGATCTCAATGCGTCTGTTTAGCCCATCACCCTAGACTGGTCCGAGGACAGTGGCCTCTGGCTCTAAGAAATCAGAGCCATACCTTATACTAAAAGTTAAAATCTCTTCATCCAGGTATGATGGCACATGTCTGCGATCCCAGCACTTTGGAGACCAAGGCAGGGGGATTGCCAAGAGTTCAAGGCCATTCTGGGCTACATAGTGAGACCCTATTTCAAAATTAAAAAAAAAGAAAAGAAAATAAACTTGCTATGGTGGCACACTTTAATTCCAGCACTGAGGAGACAAAGGCAGGTGGATTTCTGAGTTTGAGGCCAGCTGGGTCTACATAGACCAGGACAGCAAAGGTTACATAGAGAGACCCTGTCTCAAAAATAAAAATGATAAATAAGTAAATACCCTTAAATAAACTAAATGTCATCCACCAAGAAGATTTCAGGAGTTTACCCCAGGATGAGTGCTGGGGGTCTTCTCTTTGTGACCAGGTATTGCCATCTCTTTCAAGATCCTGTCAAGTGTTCGTTTTAAAGGAGCCCAACTCAGGCCCCATCATCTACTCACCTAGTCATCTACCAGTCATCCATTTATCCACCCATACATATATCCACTCACCCACCCACCCATCTACACACCCACTCATCCATCCATCCATCCATCCACCTATCCATCCAAACATCCATCCATCCATCCAATCACCTATCCATCCATCCATCCATCCATCCATCCAATCACCTATCCATCCATCCATCCATCCATCCATCCATCCACCTATCCATCCATCCG
>JADRCH010000158.1:3242022-3357648 GCA_019843965.1 Rhynchomys soricoides
ATCCATCCATCCATCCATCCATCCATCCATCCACCTATCCATTCATCCACCCACCTACATACCTACCCATCTATCAGTCGATCCACCCACCCAGCCACTCTTTCTTTGGAGCCCTTTCTGCACCAGGGTCTCTGACATACATAGAGATGAGATCGATACTACCCTTGTCCACAGTCACCTGGACTTCCAACCCCAATGCTTGCTTTAGAGACGGTAAACTGTTAGCCTCTGTCAGACCAGCCTGGCAGAAGCCATCACAACAGGGAGGTGACCCTGAAAGTAATTGAGGATAAGATCATCTTCTCTCCTAAACCTTTCTCAGCTGCTAAAATTTGACTCATGCTTCTTTTTAAAAAATTATCTATTTATATTTATTTATGTGTATATGTGTGTCTACATGAGTGCCTGCCACATACGTACAGGTGCCTATGGAGGACATCACATCCCTTGGAGCTAGAGTTATAGGTGGTTGTGAGTTGCCCAGTGTGGGTGCTAGGAACCAAACTTAGGTTCCCTGGAAGAGAAGTAAGCACTCTTAACCGCTATACCATCTTTTCAGTTCTCTGCAAGAGGTTTTCTAGTGAAAGACAAAAGAAAATGTCATGTGTGTTAAGTGATTTGCTTCTGCTCAACTCTCTATATTTATTTTTTATGTTCATTGTGTTTTTGCTTACCTGTATGAGGGTGTCGGAGCCTTGGAACTGGAGTCACAGACAGGTGTGAGCTGCCCTGTAGGTGCTGGGAATTGAACCCAGGTCTTCTAGGAAGAGCAGCCAGTGCTCTTAGCCATCTCTCCAGCCCTGCTTGCTCATCTCTAAACAGAAGGTCCCTCAATGTAGGTGTGGTGGTGGCAGAAAGGCATGAGACTAGGTCATAACGGCTTTCAGTGTGTGTGTTGAAGGGTATCCTTGAGTATGCACGATGTAGACTCCCAGGGTGGCTTGGCTCTGGTCTCTCTCCACTCCTACTGGGAGCCAGTTCAGCCAATCAGATCCTTCCACTTATCCTGGGGAAACCCAGGTGTCCTGGCTGGTTTTGTGTGTCAACTTGACACAAGCTGGAGTTATCACAGAGAAAGGAGTTTCAGTTGAGAAAATGCCTCCATGAGATCCAGCGGTAAGGCATTTTCTCAATTAGTGATCAACGGCAGAGGGCCCCTTATGAGTGGTACCATCTGTGGGTTGGTAGTCTTGGGTTCTATAAGAAAGCAGGTTGAGCAAGCCAGGAGAAGCAAGCAAGCCAGTAAGCAGCATCCCTCCATGGCCTCTGCATCAGCTCCTGCTCCTTGACCTGCTTGAGTTCCAGTCCTGACTTCCTTTCGTGATGAACAGCAGCATGGAAGTGTAAGCCGAATAAACCCTTTCCTCCCCAACTAGTCAGAAACCCTGACTAAGACACCAGGCTAGTGGAGGGTTGAGAAATGGACCAGATAGTAAGACGTTAGGAGTTATACCTGCACTGTCTGTCTGTCTGACCGTCAACTCTGCTCCACATTGCTGCCTGATCATTCCTTACATTCTGCTTTCATTACCCATCTTTCTGGTCCATAAGCCACCTTACATCTATATACCCAGCATCTGTACACCCAGCATCTGAATACACCTATGTCTGATACCCATCATCTGTATACACCTAAGTCTGATACCCAGCATCTGTATACACTTATGTCTGTGCATCCATTTACCATCACTTTGCTCTCAGCCACCTCTCAGCCATCATTCCTCTCAGTTTCCTCTCAGATGGTTAACGTTGTCAACTTGATAGGATTCAGACTCACCATAGAAACACACATCTGGGCATGTCAGTGGGAAATTTGTTTTTTAAGCTTTATTTATTTTATGTATATGAGTACACTGTCGCTGTCTTCAGACACACCAGAAGAGGGCATCAGATATCATTACAGATGGTTGTGAGCCACCATGTGGTTGCTGGGAATTGAGCTCAGGACCTCTGGGAGAACAGCCAATGCTCTTAACCATTGAGTCATCTCTCCAGCCCAGTGGGGAACTTTCTAGATTAGGTTAACTGAGATGGGAAGATATCCTGGTTAGTTTTTTGTCAGTGTGACACAAGCTAAAGTTGTTTGAAAAGAGGGAATGTCAGTTGAGAAAATGCTCCCAGAGGTTGACCTGTGGGCAAAATTACAGTGCATTTTCTTGATCGATGTGAAAGGGTCGAAATCACTGTGGGTGGGGCCATCCCTGAACTGGTGCTCCTGGGTGCTATAAGAAAGCAGGCTGAGAAAGTCATGAGGAAGCAAGCCAGTAAGCAGCACTCCTCCATGGCCTCTGCTTCAGTTCCTGCTTGCAGGTTCCTGCCTTGAGTTCCTGCTCTGACTATCCTCAGGGATGGAGGCCTGAGAGTTGTAAACTGAAATAAATCCTTTCCTCTCTAGGTTACTTTAAAAAGTTTATGGTGGCTCTGGAGAGATGGCTCAGTGGTTAAGAACACTGGCTGCTCTTCCAGAGGTCCTGAGTTCAATTCCCAGCAACCACATGGTGGCTCACAACTATCTGTAATGGGATCCAATGCTCTCTGCTGGTGTGTGTCTGAAGACACCTGCAGTGTACTCATACAAATAAAAAATAAACAAATCTTTAAAAAAAAAAAAGTTTATGGTGGGTCTGGAGAGATGACTCAGTGGTGAAGAGCACTGGCTGCTCTTTCAGAGGACTCAGGTTCAATTCCCAGCACTCACATGGCAGCTCACAACTGTCTGTAACTCCTTTTCCAGGGGATTTGACACCCTCATCCAGACATACCTGCAGGCAAAACAGCAATGTACATTCTAAAGGTTATGGTATTTTCTAATAGCAATAGAAACCTTAACCGAGACAGTAATTAGCATAGATGTGGGCAATACTAACCCACGGGATGGGATTCCACACTGCACAGAAAGGAGACAAGGAGCCGGCCACCAGTGTTCATGTCTCTCTGCTTCCTGACTGTGGATGCCATGTGACCAGCCGCCCCATGCCCCTGCTGCTACGCCCTCCCCTCCACAATGGACTGTACCCATGAACATGAATACACCTTCCCTTCCTTAGGTTGTCTGTGTTATGAGTTTTGTTCCAGCAACGAGAAAAGTGAGCATCCATCCTCCCAGGGGTGCTTATTAACCTTTCATTCTCCATCTTCTTCTATCTACGTTTTTACCCTCATCCAAACCGATGTCCGTCCATCTAAATCACCCACCACACAACCCCTTGTCAACAGTCCCCCCAACCGTCCGTTCATCCACGCGCCCATGATCTACCCAGCCACCCAGCTCATCGCCCAGCACAGGTTCCCATCCATCTATCCGTCCTCCAGTTGCTCAGTTACCCCATCCACTGGAATATGCACTCACTCCTGACCCACCTACCTAGCCATCCATTCATACGCTTGTCCAATGGCCATGACCCATCTGACCACCCACCAGACCATCTGCTGCTCCACCGTTACCGTTACCTAAGGATGAAGTCTGAGAAGTGTGCCCTTGGGTGATTCCCATCATGTGGCTGCGAAAGTGTTCTAGTTTGCTTTCAGATGCTGTGTGAAAACACTTGCCAAAGGTAACTTAGAGAGGGAAAGGACTATATGCTTACACTTCTGGGTCACAGTCTATCACTGAAGGAAGTCAAGGTGGGGACCTGGATGCAGGAACTGAGATGAAGCCCACGTAGGAACTGGGCTTACTAGCTTACTCTTCCTGGCTTGCTCAGCTACCTTTCTTATGAAGGCCAGGCCTTTCTGCCGAGGGATGGCCCCTCCTATCACCGGCTGGCTCCTCCTCCATCAATCAGCAATTAAGAAAACACCTCCACACATGCCCACAGACCAATCTAATCTGGTCAGTTCTTCACTGATGCTCTTCCCAGGTGACTCAGGTTTATGTCAAGTTGACAGCTGAAGTTATGACATATTACCAGATGCCATATGTGATCATATATGTCATAGTGTTATGTATATGTCATATATACATCATATGTGACCATATAGGACCACTCTTGCGCGTGCCTTCCTTTGTGTATTGAACAGTCTGTAACACAATGTGGCACCTAATCAGGAAGTGTCCCCCACACTTCCTGACAGTCTTCTGGTGACTGATCTAGCTCTGAGGCTCCCATTACAGTCATCTCCTTCATTGTGGCCCCAGGGATCACAGATTTTGCCTGCACAGAGAAGGAGCCTGTGTGTCTTTGCTTAGCGAAGGTCAGATGGGTGTGGTCCTGCGCAGGGGCACGCTCCCAGTGTTCAGCACCTCTCTGAAGTCCTTCCTGCCCTTAAACCTATTTCCCATCTTCCTCAAAGCTAACTCCCTGGCACCACTGAAGGGCACAAGCCAGCTCACTGCTCTTTTCCTACTTTGTTTGGCAAGAGCTTGCTGTGGCCGGTGGCTTTCTTGGGGACAAGATACTCAGCTGTCTGTTTGTGAGCAAACCCAGCCAGGTGAGCTGGAGTTTCTGGAAAGATGTCATATATGATACTGCTTTCTCACAGACAGTGACTGACTCACAGACTATTGACTCACAGACTTTAGCGGTAATGAAGGGGTTGGAATAGTGGGTCCAGAGCCTAATCACCATTTATCTTGGGCTATTTTAGCTTCCTAAACAGCCACCTCTTGCTTACCTGTCGAGTCTGACCTACTATCTTTGTGACCAACAGTTGAAACCTCTTGGAATATATTAACTTAACAGACCATTGGCTGTAACCCACCCACCTGATACTCCTGCCAAATGCATTTTTAAAATGTCTGAATTTATGCCTGTCTTTGATCTGTGGTTTCGAGTCTTCATGAATCTCACCATGCAGGATCATGGAACTCAGGGTAACCTAAGGAATACTCCCAGCCCATGGCCACCTGTACTAGGCTTCAGAACAAACTACCTCATATGTCCTTTGAGGTAAGAGCTGTGTCTTTCATTTTGTTTAATGATAACATCCCTAGATCCAGCTTCCCGGAGAGAACATGGCTCAGATTTGGCCAAGGAGATGCAGGTACTGTGTGCTGCCGGCGAAGCCCCTCCCCACTTCACTGAAGCCAGTTCAAGTTCAAATCGGATTTTATTACTTTTACAACTTGAAAATGCTAACGCGTGGAAGCCAAACAATGGACAAAGGTCACCATACTCTTCCAACGTAAAATGTAAACGTGGTTTTATTTAATGCCTTTATCCGTCATTGCCGAGTACCCTTTCCTTCCCAGAGTTCCCCCCCTCCTACAACCCAAGATGGCGGCATAAGGCACGCACACTGTCCACATGACATTAGGGAGGGGTTGGAAAAGAAAAGGTAAGCAACAGGCTTCCCCACAGCCCCACACCGCCTCCCTCACCAACGCCCAGAGAATGATTGTCCCTGAAACACCAAACTGGGCAGTCACTACCCCACAGGCAGTTTGGAACCCCAAACCACACCGACAGCCAAGAAACCACAGCACAGGGACCAGTGGGTAGTGGGAGTAATGGGAGCAGTCTATAAATTAAAAAGGAGAACAAGATGAGCCGGGGTGCCCTCATTTGGGTCTCTGGGTTTCATCGCAGAGTCAGACTCTCCGTCTCCAAGGGAAGAGGACACTTCTGAAATGGCCATGGAACTTGTCCCCTAGGTTTAGGGTCCCTACCTAGTTTCTGGTGTCTAGGGCCCTCATGGTGTGAGATGACGGGGCCTGGCTGGTGGGTGGCAGGCTGCAACCCTCATTGCTATAGACTATAGATACTCCAGTTCCAGGGCATGCCTCAGAGCCTCCAGGTCAGCATGGCAGGATATCCTCCAGAAAGGCATGTTGTGCTAGGGACAGAAAGCAGATGGTTACACATGTTCAGACAAGTTGCCCAGCCAGTCTAGAGGGTCCCTGACCACTTCGGCAGGCCCCTGTGTACCCAGCAACCCCAGTGAGACCTGAAATCTCTGCTCTCCCAGAGCACAGCAGAATCCTCAGGTGGAGGAAGCAGAGGAGGCAGCCTCTGTTTGGGTGGCAGTAGGTGGGTTGGGCCAGTCAGGAGACCAGGGTAGGTTTCTTAGGCCGTGAAGTTCACCTTGAAGGTTTCTTTTTTTTTTTTTTTTTTTTTTCGAGACAGGGTTTCTCTGTGTAGCCCCTGGCTGTCCTGGAACTCACTCTGTAGACCAGGCTGGCCTCGAACTCAGAAATCCGCCTGCCTCTGCCTCCCAAGTGCTGGAATTAAAGGTGTACACCACCACTGAATGAAGGTTTCTTGCTATGCTGGTGGTTTCAGGGGAGGATGTCCCAGGAAGGACATCCCTGGGCCAGTGAAGGTATCTGCTGCCTTTTTCTCTTGTTTTTTTTGAAACAGGGTCTCTCACTGAACTTAGGGCTCAGCTAGACTGGGCTCCATCTTTCCCAACCCCACTCCAGTGCCCCTCCCCTGCTTTTTTACATAAGGCACAGAGGATCCGAATTCAGGGCCTCATGTCTACACAGCAGGCAATTCAATGTCTGACCCATCTCCCTGTCCTGTGTGGTGCATTTAAAGTTAGAAATATACACTTTGAAAAGAATTTCTTTCCATAACTCCTGCAGTCCTTCTGGAGTCTGGGCAGCTCCTCGATCTCCCCTGTGGCCACTCAGTCCTGACCCACTGTGGCAGCACCTTTGCAGATATTCGGTTCACTTCCTCTCAGAACACATTCACCCTGCTCCCGGCTTGGCTCGCATGCTGTCCTGTCTCACCTCACTAACCCTGTTTTCCACTCTCTGCTTCACACAGAGAGAGAGAGAGAGAGAGAGAGAGAGAGAGCGCTCTTGCCACTCCCTTGTCAGGTCAGGCATGTCATGGTCCCCAAGCTGTGCCTGGCTGAGTGGTGAGGACAAGATCTTGTGTCTAGAATGGTGGATAGCATAAAGTAGATGCTCAGTTAACATAGCCCTCACACTGGCTGGAGCACCTCAGGCCATTTTCTGTGAAATGAGAGAACAAGAGGAAATGGAGGAACTGCCAGCCGTAGACCGACCAGAGCATCTAGGTGAGGTGGGCGGGCCAGGCCTGAAGTCGTTTTGTTAGGGAGAGGACTAACTGTGGGGCAGTCTCCTGGGGGCTTTGCCTCTTCTGAGCTTTCCCACTGAGACCTTAAACACATTTGCATCTCTTTGGGACTTGCTAAATGGCAGCAAAGGGAAAAAGCAGGCCCCTGAATTAAGCTTCATGACTTTAAGTAGGAGCTGGCCTGGCCTTGGGGTGGGGGTGGGAGCTCTCTGGGGTGCTGTTGACAGGCCAGATCCAGGGTCCAGGCAGCTGTTTCTTTTCCAAGAGGTCCCTGTGCTCTGCTGGAGGCCGAGACCCCAGATGTGGGATTGTCTTTTCATTAGCCTAATGCTGCCTTTATTAGCAGGGAAGCGTTCTTGGACCATGCGGCCTCTGAGCATGAAATAAAATGTTCCGCACGTGCACTGGTCCTGCTGGTCCACAGTGTCCCTAGGGTCCGGAACTGGGCCAAGCTGCCAGGGGCAGTGGCCAGGGCCACAAAGGTGGATTTGTGAGAGGAAATTACTCAGGATGCTTCAGGGATCTGCAAATGGGAACAGCCTTGGAGAGCAAGGTGGGCAGGGAAAGAACTGGAGGCATGCTGCACAGAGGTCCGCCTACCTTTTTGGCTCCTTGCTCTTCCTCCACCCCGTCACCTATCACAATGTAGACAGCTTTGCGGCCAAACCTCTGCATGATTCTCTCGAAGCAGCTTTCCTTGCCTGCATGGAGATGGGAGGAAGGAAGGAGACCATAGCTGGGAGATCCGGGGCAGCCACTGCCACCCTTTTACATATCCCCCAGCAAGATCAGCGCTGTCATTAGCTTCACAGGAGGTGGCCAACTCCAACCACCAAGATAATCTGAGCAGCTTGTCTCCAGGAAGAGGTGGAGCACGCAGAAAGCAGGCCCCTGTCTATCTATGGTGCTGCTATTACGGCCTTGGCCACACACACTAACAGATGACTCTGTCCTGCTTTTAGTCAGCAGAACTGCAAACCCAGAGCCCGAATGCACAGTGGTAGACATGTTCATACCACAGCCAAGTGTGGTGGTACAGGCTGACCGTTCCAGCTACTGAGAGGCTGAGGCAGGATTCGAAACCCAAGTTTAAAGCCTGCCCGGGGTTTAAGGGGTTTCAAGGCTGGCATAGCCAACTTAGTGAGACCTGATCTCAAAATAAGAAGTAAAAACAGGCCTGGGGTATAGCTCAGGGATAGAACATTTGTCTAGAGTGATCGAAGCCCTGGGCTCAATTCCCAGAACTACAGAAAATAATTATATTATTTTGCCCTGGTAAGAAATTTAGGAAGGAAAAATGACTTAGCTGGTAAGAATGCTTGATGTGCAAGTATGAGGGCCTGAGTTCAGACCCCAGCACCAGGTAACAAACTGGAAGGGGCCCTGTGCGCGTGTGCGCGCACACACACATGCACACACATGCACGCACACATACACGTGCACACACATGCACACACGCGCACACACATGTACACACAGTGCACAACATATGCACGAACAGATGCACACATGTGCACACACACGTGCACACACATGTGTGCACATAGTGCACATACACACATGTGCACTCACACATGTGCACACACAGATGTGTACACATATGTACACACGCACTCACACACGTGTGAGCACACATGAACACATGCATATACACACGCACACGCGTGCGCACACACATGTGCACACAGTACACATGCACACACGTGCACACACATGCGCATGCACACATACATGCATGCACACACATACACACAGATGTGCACAGACATGCACAGACATGCACACACATGCACACAGACATGCACACATATGTACACATGTGCATGCACACATGAACACACGTGCACATACATGTATACATACACACACTTGTGTGCAGACACGTGCACACACACGTGCACGCACATACATATGCACACATATATACATACACATGCATGCAGGAATCCACTGGTACATGCACACCTGCATGCAGGCAGGGTAGCTAGGCTGGCTGCCAGCATAGCCTAAATAGACAAGAAACAAATAAATTCAAGGCCCAAGTTCAGGGAGACATCCTGATTCAAAGTGCAGGAAGAGGGCTTCTGCCTATGCTGGCATGTGCACATCCATGAACACATATGTGAACATATGCCACATACATACATTACACTCACACTCACATGATAAAAGACTGCGATTTAAAAATAGCTAAAGATAAAACCATCTCAACTAAGTAGAATTTGTGAGCCTGTGTGGGGTACACATGTATGTTCGAGTGGGTATGCACAGGTGCACCTGCACACTCAGGCGCTGTGGAGGTCAGAGGTCAATGTTAGCTGCCTTCCTAAATGTCTCTCTCTCTTCGTTGTTTGAGGCAGGGTCTCACACTGAACCCACGTTCTCCAGTTCATCTAGGCCGGCTGTCTGTGCCTGCTCAGTGCTGGGGTTACAAACACGTACAACCATGCCTAACTTTTTATTTTTTCTTTCTTGAGACAGGCTCTCACTATGTAACCTTGGCTATCTTGACACTCCTATCTGGTCTACATATGTAGACCAGGCTGGCCTTGAACTCACAGAGATCCACTTGCCTCTGCCTCCTGAGTGTTGGGATTAAAGTCACACACTACCATGCCCAGCCATGCCCAGCTTTTCCAGGTGGGTACTGGGCATCTGAGCTCAGGCCCCATTGTACATTAGGCCTACTCACTAAGCCATCTCCCCAGACCTAGGCTAGGTTTTATTCTTGTACCTTTGGGATATAAGAATAAAAAACGCGCCTCCCACGAGTAAAGAAAGCCATCATTCCTTGGATTCTCAAGGAATTCAGCAAAGCGCTGAGAGTAACCAGGGCAGGTGACCCCGCCACTCCACCCTGGTGCTCCAAGCATGACTTCATTCTTTGGAGGGCTCTGAGGATCATTTGTGGTCTGAGTGACAGTCCCTTACATGCCCCAGCCCCAGCCCAGCCTACCTGTCTTGGTCGCGCTGTAGATGTTCTCGATGGGGAACACGGAGCCCAGACCGTACAGCAGGACTTTGGCCAATGCAGGGATCAGTTGTGTGGTGGTGACCAACACATTGACGCAGTTGGGTCTGGGGACAAAGGTAACTTTGTGTCAGTCCCAAAGGTACTATCAGGACAGTCCTGGTGTCATGGGTGGCTTAGGGCAGGCTCTGGGGGTAGTCTGTGGAATGGCTGGGCTACCTTCAGGTGGGGTGATGTCCAGGGACACTGTCGCTGCTTCTGGTCTAAGGCTGCCTGACCTTGGTGTGCAGCAAAGTGGCTCCTTCCTATACATTCATTTATATGTTTTTGGGTCAGGGTCTTACTGTGAGGCTCTGGCAGGTCTAGAACTTGCTATGAGGACAAGGATGACATTCAGCTCACAGAGATCTTCCTGCCTCTGACTCCTGAGGGCTGAGATTAAAGGTGTGCCCACTATGCCCAGCTTCTTTCCTTACTTAGAAGCAAGAATGTATTGTAAGAGCGGCAAGACTGTTAGCTACAAGGTTCCAGGCCACGTGACACAGAAGCGTGAGACTGCTCCGGTGAGGACTGGGGTCCACAAGACAGCACAGGTCAGTCCTAATCTTTTGAAAGTTCTGAACCTGGAAGGCTACTAGGACAAGCGATCTCAGCTACTCACAGTAGGTGACCACTGGGCCTTGAAGAGTTAAGCTCCAGCCCACGCTGGGAGACCATGCAAGTGAGAGCCCTGCCAAGGGTGAGAATGGAGATGTCACCACTGTGCACAGGTGAGGGGTGGCCACTTGCCGAGAGTTGATGAGGTTGAGGGCCTTCAGGGAATGGGTAAGCCAGAGGTCAGTCAGGGCCTCGAGCTCTGCACGCAGCTGCAGCCATGTCTCTCTTTTGGGAGCGCCTATCAAGCCTGCAGTAAAGGCAATAAAGAGGACATCCTCATGTTAGAAGAGCTGAGGGGGATTATGGTGCCCAAACCAGGGCACTCAAAGGCAATTCAGTTTAGCCATGCTACCTTCAGAACATCTACTGACTGATTAGTTTACCCATCTACCTACCTGTCTACACACCCATTCATATACCTATCCATCCCTCCCTCCCTCCCTCCCTCCCTCCCTCCCTCCACCCACCCATCCATCCATCCATCCACCCACCCATCCATCCATCCATCCACCCACCCATCCATCCATCCACTCACCCATCCATCCATCCATCCATTCCCCGTCCATCTAACCCCACCCCCATCCATCAACTCATCCATTCATCCAACAATCTACCCACCCACCATCCATCTATCCAGTATTTCAAGATTGTCTTCTGTGTGCTTGGAATCATAACATGTACTGGGTTTAAACCATTAAGATGGAAACAAAGACAGCAGAAGATGCTAATGATCAACTTTGCTGGAATCTTACTATGCAAAGAGCACATACTAAGACTTCTTTCCTTTCATCCACACAGAAGCCCACGAGGTAGGCACTGATTGTGTTCTTTCTTTTAGATGAAGAAGCAGGCCCTGCAAGGGGCTGCCACACCTACTTAGCACAGGGAGGAAATCATGGAGAAAGGATTGGCAGCTGACTCCCTCGATGTTCTAAATTATCTTTCTTAGCTAGTCTTTCTCCGGACGTTCCTGTCTCAGCTGCCAGCCTTACCTCCCTGCCAGGCTCTAGTGTCTTTCTATTCTGGCCTCAGGTCTTGTCTTTGTTTCCTGAAGCACTAGGTGCATGCTCCATTACAGATCCTTCCTCATCTTCTACCCAGCTAAGTCCTCTAGCAGTGTCTAGGGTCAAGTCCCTCCAGGGTCTCCTATCCCATCGTGTGGACCTCTTCTTCCCAGGGCTTTGCACAAGGATTTAAAACTATGTGATCATGAGCCAGGCATGGTGGCGCACACCTTTAATTTCAGCACTTGGGAGGCAGAGGCAGACAGATCTCTGTGAGTTCGAGGCCAGCCTGGTCTACAGAATAAGTTCTAGTACAGTGAAGGGCTGTTAGAGAAACTTTGTCTCAAAACAAAACAAAACAACTATGTGATCACATGTGTGATGCCTGTTTATTCTCCGGACTGTCTACTCTAATAAGACAGGGCCAGGAGGGACTTGTGAGAAACATAGGGCTATCCTGGGTGATAAGGAGGCAGGCACATGCCTGGTGTTGAGGCAGCCTGTGTTGGGGAGGGTGAGTTCACTGAGACACAATGCTGCCCTGTGCCAGCCCAGGTCATGCATTTGTAATTAGCTTCAGGTAGCTGCTCCAGGGACAGCCCTTGGTCCTCAAACTGTACACCCAACATGGCTTGGAGGGACCATGACCTTCCCTGAGCAGTAGCCTTGATGGGTCGTGGGGGTGGGGCCAGGAATCTGTATTCTCCTAGGAACAGATGTAGTCTGCCATCAGAGTGGCTTTGGTAGTGTTAAGAGGACTCCATGGGGACCCAGCATTCTGAACAAGATGTGTCGCTCACTGGGTGACATCAAAGCAGCCAGAAGTGGTAGGCAGATATTTGTAACCACAACACTTGGGAGGCCAAGGCAGAAGGACTGCTGTGAGTTCAAGGCCAGCCTGGCTACATAAAGAGGCTGTGTCTCAAAAGCCAAATTAAGACTAGAGAGTCTAGTCTGAATCCCCAGCACCATGGAAAAAGCACCAACCTGTGATCACAGTGATTGAGAGGCTGAGACAAGAGGGTCCCTGGGATTTGCTGGCCAGCTAGCCCAGTCTAACAGCAAGCCCAGGTTCAGTGAGAGACCCTATCTCAAAAAACCAGGCAGAGGGTGATTGAGGAAGATACTGGACATCAGCCTACACATGCACATGTACATATGTGGCTGCATGTATGTGTATACACATGAACACGAACACACACACACACACACACACACACACACACACACCACTAATATCCTTGTATTCATCAATCTTCTAGGACCTTCTAAAGCAGTGCCTGGCCCACAGCAGGGACCAGGAGCGCCCAACCCAGTCTCCCATGTTCTCTTCTCTCTCGTGCTCTCTCTCTCCCTCCCTCCCTTCCTCCTTTCCCTCTCTCTCCCCCCTCCTCCCTCTCTCCTCTGTCACTCACCGCCCACGTTGTTACGGTAGGTGTTGTACATCTCCTTCACCCGGCGGTAGCGGAAGGCTAGTTTCCTCATCCAGTCCACACCGCCATGAACACCCGTACCCAGGCACAAGCTGGCCCCTGGTGCAGTGCTGTGGAAACCATCAGTGGAGAAGTTGTATGTACTGGAAAGACAAGATAGGGGTGTCATTAGTGTGGGAAGACTCAGGTCCCTGGGTCCATGATAGGGGTGACATTAGTGTGGGGAGACTCGGGTCCCTGGGTCCACGACAGGGGTGACATTAGTGTGGGGAGACTCGGGTCCCTGGCTCACAATAGGCCTTGGGGTATCCATGGGTCCCTGGATACACTCGGGGTACGTGTCTGGAGGGGGGATCTTCAGAAGGCTGCATGCTTGCTGGAACTCTGTACATGCAAGGGCCAAACAAAGCCCTTGTTTCTGTCTTTGGGCATCAGACTGAACCCCTAGACTCTTTGGGGGAATTATCACTGCATCTGCATACAGTAGCCAAGCCTGAGAAAGCCTCCATCTTTGCCCTGTGGAATATCAAGTCCCAGTGAACTGTGCTTACTGGGGGTAAAGTGTTCAGAACCTTGAGTCTGACACCTCCGTGCTCCTCTCTTGTCCTTCATCCAAACAAGACACCTCAAGTGTGAAGAGGAATAAGTAAACTTTGTAGACACACTCCTGAAGCAACTCAAGCAGCCACAGGATCTTACAGATGTCCACAGCTATCTTTCTGTAATCAATTAACTTATCAGTCATCTCTCTATCATCTATTATTCTTTGTCTCTCAGTTATCCTACCTCTTTATCCACCCACCCACCCACCCACCCACCCATCCATCCATCTATCTATTTATCTGTCTGTCTATCTTCATCTAATATCTACCTATTAATCATCTATTTATCTACCAATAATCAATCATCAAGATTTCTATCAATATTCAATCGTTCATTATCTGCTTCTTATCTATCACCGACATAACATCTAGCAATCAGCTAATCTATCAGCTATCTGTTGTCTATGTATCCATCAATGTATCAACTATCAGCTATCTGTCACTTATCCATTTACCTTTCAACCCTCAATTAATTAATCCTCAATTAATCTGTCAATGATTTATCTTTTGATTATTATTCAATCAATCAATCAATCAGCTTTCAATTATCTCTCTGTATCTAGCTATCAGTCACCTAGTTATCACCTATTATTTATCATCCATCCATCCATCCATCCATCCACCCATGTACAATCTGTCTACCTACTTACTTACCTGTCTCATGGCAAAGACAATAAAGTGGCCTGTCCTTTGAGTCTCTTTCCCTAAACATCTTTCTTTCTGTCAGACTCTGCTGAGGATCTGGGGCTGGGGAGACGTGTCAGTGGGTAAAGTGCCTGCCTCACAAGCCTGAGCACCGGACTTTGGATCCTCAGCACCCATGAAAAATGCAGTGCATGGGGATGTAACCTCAGTGCTGGGGTGAGGTGCTTCAGAGACAGAAAGGAGGATGCCTGGGGCTTGTTGGCCATTCAGTTTAGCTGAAAACGTAAAATCAAGGTTTACGGAGAGAGCTTTTATCAAAAATATAATAAGTGTGACAAAGGAAGTCATGTAAAATCTGGAATGACACACGTATGCACAGATAAGCACATCTGCACACACTAAAACAAATAAAAGCTCCACGTTGGCTCGTCCTAAAATTCTTTTCTATGGTAAAGACAGGAATCCAGTTTGACTTGTGTGGAGGTCTCCAAGTGGGAGGGAAACCTGTAGGCCCCAAATCCTTACCTTAAATCCTGGCCATTGTCATCAGATGAGACATCATCCACGTGGATTTGGTCACAGTCCTTTGGAAATGTGAAAGGGCAAAGATGTGCCAGTTAGTCTGCAGTGGAGCTGGTATTTTTGTTTGTTTGTTTGTTTGTTGTTTGTTTGTTTGAGATAGGGTCTAATGTAGCCCAGACTGGCCTTGAACTCACTATGTAATGGAGGATGACTGACTTTTTTCTGATCTTCCTGCCTCCACTTCCTCAGCGCTGGATTGCAGGTAAGCATCACTGCTTGTGATAGACCCAGGACTTCATGCCTTCTAAGCGAGCATTATCAACTGAGCCACATCCCAGCCTAGTGGCGTTAGCTTTAAGAGTGTGTTGAGGGTGGCTGAGCTCTGGAGCTGGCATTCTTGGGGGCTGGTCTAGGTTTTGTCACTTAAGGTTAGGGCCTCGGCTGAGGTACTGACTGCTTTCTCTTTGGTTCCCATATGAACAAGCCCATGGACACAAGGAGTGATATCAGGTAAGCTCAGCTGAGTGAGCTTTGCATATGTAAAGGGGAATGACTAATGTGCCACTGGGGGGGGGGGGACCCCAAGGTTCCCCAAGACTCCAGGAAAACCATTATCTTGGCCATCAGGTGGGTGCTATTTAACCTTCACAACACAGAGAGGTCTGTCTCATCCAGGCATTAACCTCAGCAGGTCACCGTCTGCTCCACAAGCCATGAGTACTTTGCTCTGTGCCTCAGTTTCCCTTCTGTATCAACAACCACATGTACCTGAGGACGCCATAAGGCAGGATATTGTTCTAGGAGATGTCAACATCCAACTCCTGCGCTGGGTTAGTAAGCTCTTCCAGGAAAGACCTTGTGAGCTGGCCTGGGGGCACAGCAAAGTGTGTGCGTGCGTGTGTGTGTGTCTCCCCATCTATAGGTGTGTGTGCACACATGTACACTCACACACTCACCCATGTAGGTACATATGGTGGCCAAAGGCTGGTATTGGGATAACTCTCTTCTTTTTTCTTTTAAGAATTAGAACTTGGGGCCGGAGAGATGGCTCAGTGATTAAGAGCACTGACTACTCTTCCAGAGGTCCTGAGTTCAATTCCCAGCAACCACATGCTGGCTCACAACCATCTGTAATGGGATCTGACACCCTCTTCTGGTGTGTCTGAAGACAGCAACAGTGTATTCATATAAATAAAATAAATAAATCTTTTTAAAAAAAATTGGAACTTGGATTTAATTAATTAACTAATTAATTACTTCTTATGGGCATGTGTGTTTTGCCTGCATGTATGTCTGTGTGAGGGTGTCAGGTCCTCTGGAGCTGGAGTTACAGAGTCTTGTGATCTTCCATGTGGGTGGCTAGGAATGGAATCTGAGTCATGTGGGAGAACAGCAAGTGCTCTAACCACTGAGCAATACATTGCAGTCTCTCCTGTGGTGCCATTTGGCTTAGTCTCACTGCGTTTACTTGGCACTTGTGAATATCTGAGTTTGAGATTTTTGCTTCATAGCTGTCCTGCATGAAGTAGGGTCCAGGACCCACCCTGATGAGTTGCATTTGTCTTCTGAGACAGCCAAAGTTGGCCTCTAACTCATAATGTGGTCAAGGCTGACCCAGAACTACTGATTCTCCTGTCTCCACCATCTGAGTACTGTGAACACGGTACAGGCATGTACTACTACGGTTCATTTATGTGGTGCCAGGGATGGAACCCGTGCTTTGTGCATGCTCTGCCAACTGAGAGGCATCTCCATCACCCAACGGTTTGCATTTACAATGCAAGGCTGACTTCACAGATCCAGGCTTGGAGAAAATAGAGTGAACACCCTCCTCTCTCATGCCCTGCAGACCTGGCACAGGACGTCCTTCTCTCGGGCCTGAGAGCCCTGCAGGGGTCAGACAGCCCCCACCCAGGGCATCCCTGACGTCAGGGGAAAGGCACATAAAGAGGCTCTGCTTTTCTCATTTGTGAGGGATTGTCAGGGGCGCTAAACTGTGACAACAGGCGCGATCACATTTCGGACTTCATAAAACACCATGACACTCGCTAGACGCTACCTCATACTCCACCAGCTGACCTGGATCAAGTTACCCTGTGAGCCATTGGCCAGGGCCACCGGACAGTGCAGGGGACAGGGAGTCTGACTGGGGTTTTTGGAGAAAGACTGCTACTCCTTGTTTCTGCTGTATCCTCAGGTGTGGGGGGCAGTCCTCAAAGCTGGAGGGGAGGCACATTCACATGGATTGCAGAAAAATTCTGGTCTATCTCAGGTCAAAGGGGACTAGCCTGGGGAAGGGGTTTCAGTGGGACTGACAGCAAAGACAAAGCGTTCCGATAGCGTCTACACAGGTGAGATGATATGAATTGGAGAGATCAACCATACAATGCCTGCTTATTGGTGCAGAGAGGAATGGGAGGAAGGGCTGACAACACACACACACATGCATGTACACACACACACACACACACACACACACGGATGACACACCCTTCCCCTTCCACCTACTGGAACGGAGGGAATGAACGGTGGTGTGCCCATTGGGGGAACTCCAACCTCATAGCCTGGAAGACCAGGGCAGGTCCTCAAGTGTGTCCGGAATTGTGGAAAGGCAGCTAAGAAGGAGACAGTCACTGTGGGATCCTGTGTGTGTGTGTGTGTGTGTGTGTGTGTGTGTGTATGTGTGTGTGTGTGTGACAACAACTACTAAAATATGTGATATTTAAAAAAAAAAAAGATATAGAGAATCCAAAAGTGGAAAAAGAGCAGTCTAGACAATTATACATCTAGCAGGAAACAGCAGATCCACAAGGAAGAAGCTGAAGTTGGCCTGGCGGGCAGTAGAGGATTAACCTTATCTAAACAGGATCACCAAATTCACGATAAAGATAAAAATTCCCAGAGCTGGGGTGTAGCCCAGACGGAAGTCCTTGTGTGGCACGTGCACGGCTCTGAGTCCAGTCCCCAGCACCACTATCACCACGACAATAAAACAAGGGCTGAGATGTGGCTCCGCAGCGCAGTGTTTGCCTGGCATCCGTGAGCTCTAGTTTTGTTCCTCAGTACAGAAAAAAACCATAAAAACAGGTAAGGGCTGGGCTCTAGCCTGTGGGTGGAGCACTTATTTAAAACACACGGGGAAGCTCTGCGTTCGGTCCTTAATACTACCACGCAAACACACACACACATACACAGATACACATATACACACAAACACACACACACACAGATACACATGTACACACAAACACACAAACAGATACACATGTACACACAAACACACACACAGATACACATGTACACACAAACACACACACAGACACATAGATACACACGTACACACAGACATACATACATAGATACACACATAAACACACACAGACACACACACACACACAGAGACACAGACACACACACACACAGAGACACAGACATACACACACACAGAGACACAGACATACACACAAACACACACACATAGACACATAACACATACATGTACACACACAAATACACACACATAGACACACACACATATACACAGGGACACAGACGCACACATACACACAAAGACACACACAGAGAGACACACACAGACAGAGACACAAACAGACACACACACACATACACACACAAAGACATACACACACACAGACATACATGCACAGAGACACAGACACAAACACACACACACACACACAGAGGTTAGCTGACTAAGTACTACTTTCGAATAAAGGATTGAAAATCTCCTCCTGGGAGGAGACAAATCTAACATATTCTATGAGCTTTCATTGTGGCAGGGACTCCACCTAGACCTTCACATACATTAAGAGAGAATCTCATCTTCCTGCCTCACATGGGAGAAAGTGAAGCAGAGAGTGCCAGGGTGTGTTATGGGCTGAACTGCCCTCTTAGAAAAAACAGCCCTGTTGGCATCTTAACCTCCGATGCCTGTGAGCGCGTCTTTATTTGGAAATCATCACGGAATGTGACTCTGATGAGTCCCTAGGTTTGGATCCCGGGGAGACTTTTGTCTTTGCCTGTATCACCCTGCACGAGCCTAATTTGGTTTGATCTGGGAAGCTAAGCAGGGTCAGGCAGGTTAGTACTCGGATAGGAGAAAAGCCGATGATCTGACACAGGGAGCAACATGCACAGAAGAGTGCTCCAAGATGGAGTGACACACACGGACGCTGAGGCACACCTGAGACCACCAGGAGCTGGCAGCCCGTGTCCCTCATGACCTTCAGAAGGAGCTATCCTTGACCTTGGTCATCTGGCTCAGCCACAGCAGACTGGCTCCTGTAGAGGCTGCAGGGCGTGCACACAGCATGTAGGGTGTTCCTGCCTGGGAGATGGGTCGGTCTCCTTACTTACTTACTCATGGTTGTGTTCTCTGTCAGCACGGACCTGTGAGTGCTTATTCCGTACTTTGAGTTGGAATTTAATAGCTCATTATTTATTACTAAATCACCCCTGCTTTGGCCACTGGGGACCCTTTCGGTTGCATCCTGTTCCTTTGACATCATGAATCATTGGATTTTGAGAGCTTCCTTAGTTTCTGGGGATTTAAGTGTCCTCTCATCTCCAGCAAATCCTACTGGTGGTTGCCAGCACAACCAGCCTTTCTTATTTCCTTTCTTTCCTTCACTTCCATCCTCCTCCTCCTCCTCCTCCTCCTCCTCCTCCTCCTCCTCCTCCTCCTCTTCCTTCAGACAGTATCATTCATTCTGTACCAGTTTCTGGCCTTGAACTCATTATGTAGCCCAGGCTGGCCTCACTATGTGGCCCAGGCTGGCCTCACTATATAGTTTAGGCATTCATTGCTCTTTGCTCTGTGGATGTGGTATGACTAGCTGCTTTGAATACCCAAGACCTTGAGGTCCCTACAGTGGTGCACTGTAACCTGAAATTGTGTGCTAAAATAAACCCTTATTTCGTTAGGTTGCTTTTGTCATAGTGTTTTATCACAGCTACAGAAGGGAAGCCAGGATTCCAGGTAAGTCTGTGACGGCCCCTCTGCCACCCTCCTGGTGTCTTCAGAGTTCTCCTCCTGAAATAATGTGACATATGCACTTGGTTGGGTTGGGGAAGCGGTAGAGTTCCCTGAGGTCCTGTTTGTAGAAAGCAAACAGGATGCTATTCCCCAAGCCTCTGTGCACAGAGCCTGTCATAGGCGCCTGTCTCCCTCCCGAGTCTGGCTGCAGCCCACCCTGGGGAACTGCTCTTTATGGTCCCACAGGGCTGCCTGTCTCAGCAAGCAGCATGTGTCTACTCCTGGAAGACATGGTTCCAACTCTGCCGAGGGAGCCTGTGGCACCTGGCATGGGGACCTTGTTGAACAAGGTTTGGAGAATGAGAACAATCTGGAATCCCTGAGCTGCCCCAGTTGTCTGGTGACTGAGATGGCCCTCCGCAAGCTGTGGCCATGATGGTCACTGACTTTGTGAAAAACGGGAGGATAGGAGTCTGAAGGTGAATGTGGCTGATTCCCCTCTCACCAAGATGGACTTGTGCCTGCCTGGGCCTCCTATTGCTCAACCATGAGACCGTTCGCAGCCCCGGGGGCTTTGTAGGAGCCCTTGATGTCTAGCCTTTGCTGGGAACTATTTCTACCCCACAGCTTAGTTCTCAGGGCTGCTCCAGGTGCTGACGACATCCTCAGGACAGACAGAAGTGTCCTTTCCTGTCCAGCTTCATTTAGGTCGTCTTTAGCTTTTATTCTGTTCTGAGTGATTGCAATGGCGGCTTACAGTCAGTGGAGCCTGCTCGAAGCCTGTGAATCCATCAGCTCTTCTGGGGGAATCCTCCTCTTCCCCTTGAGCAGAGCTGTTCAGTTCACTTATCACAAGGAAGGACGAGTCTTATCGCCCTCCTTGCTTCGTCTGCCCAGACGCTTATAGGGCATCATCTTTAAACCTGATGGAGGCTGTTAGCTTGAGCCTGGGCAAGAACTCTTTTTCTCTCGCTCCGCCTTTGCTTCTATAGTTTTGTTCTGCTTTATTAAATTTATTTATTTTTAGAACTTTCTTTCTCTGATGGTAAAGTTTAGAAATTGTTACCGTGTGCATGTGCCACAGTGCATAAGTGAGGTCAGAAGACACGTTTGTGGGTTCCATTCTCTCCTGTCAGCTTTGTGTGGGTTCTGGGATCAAAAGTAGGATGCCCCAGACACCTTTAATGTCTGAGCCGTCTCACTGGCCCGAGGAGTTCTCTTTAAATATGCTTTTCACTTGAATTTATCCCCAAATCTTTCAACATAGACTAGGTCTAAACACATGAGTCAAGCTACGTCTGACACTTTCTGCCCTTTTCGTATCTTGCTCAGGGGTCCAAGGGCAAAAACGATAAGTATATTTTCTCTGTCTCTGCCTCTCTCTGTCTCTCCCTCCCCCTCTCTCTGTCTCTCTCTGTGTCTCTGTCTCTGTGTCTCTGTTTCTTTCTCTGTCTCTCTATCTCTGTCTCTGTGTCTCTGTCTCTCTCCATTTCTTTCTCTGATTCTCTCTGTCTCTCTGTCTCTCTCTCTGTCTCTCCCCCCCACTCCCGGTAAAACATGCACCAGAAGATCGTAAAATTTTTTTAAAAAAAGGTTCCACTCTGGCCCCACTGCTAAGTATCGTTGCCCCAAGAGGATCTGCACTAGTCTGTCTGCCTTAATGGACGTATTAAGTAAAGGCATTTCAGAAGGAGAAGGAAGAGGCCACCAGGTTTTTACTGGGTTAGCAGAACCACCATCCCATGTGACTGGAACAGAGAGAGAGGGGAGCCAACAAGGTCAATCTGACAAGAGGGCCCCTCCAAAAGGACACTGACTACAGTTCTGCACTTTCTTAGGAGTCATTAGTAAGAGATTCCAGTGAGAAAAGGGACGGCTGGAGGATGGCTCTGATACTCTTCGAAAACCCCACATTCTGTTCCCAGCACCCACATCAAAGCGGCTCACACCAGCCTATACTCCAGCCTCAGGACAGCTAAGACTTCAGAGAAACTTTGTCTTGAAAAACTTAAAAAAAAAAAAAGGAAAAAAATTTCTATCAGAGACAGCACCTCCTACCCTCAAAGAAACATGAGCAACCCCAGCGACTGTGAAAGCGAGTGTCGAGTGCTGACCTCCAGGTCATTGAAGAACAGGTGTGTGTCAGCGAGGTTGAAGATCATCTCCTCCATCATCAGGCCGATGCGCACTGACGTTGTGGTGTCCTGTGGGAAAGAGAAGGGACAGTTTTCTGCACGTGTGGCCTCTGGGGCTCTGGAGGATGGCTGGAAATCCCTGCTCTTCCAGATAGCTCTCAACTCTTGCGTGGCTGAAATCCTGGCCTGGGATGAGCATAGTTTGTCTACACCAGGAGAGAAGATATCATAAAATGACTTCACTCTGGAGTGATGGCTACAAGCGATCTCTGAGAAACCGTGAGGGATACGGAAGCAAGCTGCTCAGAGCACACGGTGCGAAACAGTTGAATCATGGTGGTGTGTCCATCCCCCACCCCACGATATACAACACAGTTGGCTACTGTAATGGTTCATTGTCACCTTGACTGACACAGACTCATTGTAGAAACACACCTCTGGGTGTTCCCATGACGATGTTCAGAAAGGTTTGCCTGGTGGGAAGACCCAATTGGGTGTACACAGTACCTTTGCCTGGGCTGGGATCCCAAACCGAATGAAGGAAAGATGGGAAAGCAGCCGAGCAGAGACTTCATCTGCCTCTGCTCCCCACTGGGGACCCAAACTAACCAGCCACCTCCGGCTTGAGCCACCATGACTTCCATCCCATGAGAGACTGTACTTTCAAACCACTAATGGAAAGAAATCCTTCCTTCCTTAGCTTGCTTTAGTCAGGGGTCTTTTGTCATTAAATAACTAATATAAGGTTTTGCTCCCAATCAGTCACCCATCCCCGAGGGTGATACATTCCGGTGCACAGTGATCACAACCGGTGGTCTGTTATGTCTGGCTTGTGAATGAAGGGCTTTGTTTGCTTGTTAAAGATTTATTTATTTCTTTTATGTATATGAGTGCTTTATCTCCATGTACACCAGCACGAAAGAAGAGGGCATCGGATCCCAGCATAGATGGTTGTGAGCCACCTTATGGGAATTGAACTCAGGATCTCTGAAAGGGCAGTCAGTGCTCTTAACCACTGAGCCATCTCTCCAGCCCGTGGGTTTTGTTGTTGTTGTTTTTTGTTTGTTTGAGACAGGATTTCTCTGTGTAGCCCTGGCTGTCCTGGAACTCACTCTGTAGACCAGGCTGGCCTCGAACTCAGAGATCACTTGCCTCTGCCTCCTGCAAATGCTGGGATTAAAGGTGTGTGCCACCACCACCCCTGCTGCTTAGCTCGTGTGTGTGTGTGTGTGTGTGTGTGTGTGTGTGTGTGTGTGTTTGATTTGGTTCTGAACTGTCTCCATAAGCTCAGGTGGTGAATGCTTGGTCCCTATCTGGTTGTCATTTTCAGAGTTTCTGGAAACTTCAGTGGGCGGGGCCTAGCTAGAGGAGGTAGGTCAATGTGGGTTGGCTGTTAACTGTTGTCTCCTGTCTTAGACACATCTTTGTCCTCCCCTTCCTCCCTCTTACACCCCCCCCTGCTTTATCTCCCCCCCCCCAATGAGATAAACAGTGTCCTCCTCATGCTCCCGCTGCCATGATGTTCTGTCTGAGGGCTCAGGACCAAGCAACCATGGGCAGAACCCCTAGGAACATATAAGCAAAGTTAATCTTTCCTTTTGAAAGTTGTGTTTCCAGGGGCTTGGGGTCCAGCTAGATAAAAGCTAACAGTGTTTCCAGCCTGTGAAGACAGAGACAAATCGCCCCTGCACAGAGACTGCGAGTCCTAGAAGCCTTTTTTGAAAAATGAGTCTGCTGGGCCCCAAGGACTCAGGTGTTTATGTGGCACAAGTGATCTCTCAAGTCCAGGTGGGAGTTAGGAGCCCTGCAGTCTCCCACACTCACCACAACACAGATCTCTCCACGGAACCCAACCTATGCCCGGGCTCCAGGATAAGGGTAATGAGGTGCCGACTTACAGATGACAGTGGATTTGAGTGTATGTGTGCTGGTCAGTTTTTATTGTCAACCAGACACACCCTAGAGTCCCCTGGAAAGAGGGCACCTCCACTGAGGAATTGTCTCCATTGGACTGGCCTTCAGCCAAGTCTGAGAGAGACTGTCTTGACTGGTGATAGGTATGAAAGGGCTCTGTGCACTGTGAAAGTACGATCCTTAGAAGTGAGTCCAGGCTAGGTAAGAAAGTTTGCTAATCCAGCAATCCAGTGAGCAGTGTTCCTTCACCGTTCCTGCTTCTAGGTTCCCACCTTGACTTCCTTCAGTGAGAGACTGTGACCTGGAAGTATAAACTAAATAAACCCTTTCCTTCTCTAAGTTGCCTTTGGTCACTGTGATTACCACATCAACAGAAACCAGGCTAGAACCAACCTTAAGTGACCAAGGGCTGGGGACCGAGGGCTGAGGAGACAGCTCAGGCAGTAAGGGGTCTGCTGTGCAAGCACAAGGACCTGAGTTTGACCCCAGCACCTGAATGTACATAAAACGCTTGGTGTGGTGTGCAGACTTACAATCTCAGTGTTGGAAGGCAGAGATAGGGGATGGGGGTGGGGGGGGGGGGGGGGGGGCGGGGGGGGGGGGCTGTGGCTCCCTGCGAGCCAGATAAGCTTAACTGGTGAACTTGAGGCCAGTGAGTGAGACCCGTTTCAAACTAAGGTGAATGGTGCTTAGTAATAACAGCTCAGATTGTTCACTGGTCTCCATGTGCAATGCACCCATGACCATGGGCATCAGCACACACATATACATGTACACATATGTACATACTCACAGATATGGGCACTAGCACACACATATACATGTACACACATATACACAGAGACAGAGAGAGAGAGAGACATACACACACACACACACACACAGAGACATGGGCACCAGCACACACATATACATGTACACACATGTACACAGACACACACACACACACACACACAGAGAGGCATTCTTGCTCTAAAAGTAAATAATTCCAAACGCAAACCTCTTTTGATATTAAAAATGAAACAAAATTTAAAAACATGAAACAAGACAACCAAAAGAAAAGGCACAAACCAAGGGAGCACAGCTGCTGGCCTCTTGGTGTCCACACAGCTGTGGAGAAGCAGGCTAGGACACTTCCTCATGGCTTTAGAGCCTCCCATTCAGGGTTCTGGCCAGGAGGTGGCAGACAGAGACTCTGTAACTGCAGAAGGCAACCGGGAACAAACCTCTTGTAGCCTGGAGGGAGTGTGACCCAGGGAAGATTGTGGTCATCCAAACCAGAGCCTCTGTGCCTCTGCAAGGCCCTTATGAAAGGCATGCCTGCTGTGCACCTGACTGTGAGCGTGGCTCTCTCACACAGGAGGACAGAGGAGAACAGCCATCTGACCCAAACGGACTAACTCAGTACAAAACAATCACTGCGGAAAATCTGCTTCTTTCAGGAAAGTATTCACATAGGTCTAAGAGAGCAAAGCTGAGGTCAAGTGTGACATGAACACATGTGCCTGTGACCACAACAAGGGTGAGAGACAGGACCTTCTTTCTTTTTGTTTTTGACAGGGCCTCGTGTAGCCCAGACTGGCCTCAAACCTACTACATAGCCAATGATAGTCTTGGACCCCTGGTTCTCTTCTTCCACTTCCCAAGTGCTGGGATTAAAGGCCTTTTGTAATGTATTTATTCTTTTGGTGCTGGGAGGGAACCCAGGGCCTTTGCACATGCTTAGGTGAGTGCTCCACCATTGGTCTATGGCCCCAGCCTTAACAACTAAATTTTTTTATTTTGCATTTTGCCAAGTCAGATATCATGGAGAAGACAGAAGAAAGAAACTTGGAGAAAAGCATCTAAATAGTTCAGCACAAGTTGAAAATTGTTGCCGCCTGGAAGAAAGCAAAGGTGGTGGCCGCTAGGGACTGCTGTTTCTCAAATACTTATTTGTATACAATGTCACAAATTTAAAAGTCTATGCAGACTTTTCTTGGGTTAAAACAATTAAGAATAATTGGCAACATATTCTGAAATACCACTTTGCTTTTTTAACCCAGGGGGAGAAATCCATACTCATTATTGTGTTTGAAAGTGAAAAGCCCTCACAGGTTCAAGGGTTTGAACATTTGGTACTCAAATGGTGGTGCTGTTTTGGAAGGCTTTAGAACCTGTAGGGGGTGGAGTCTCACTAGAGAAAGTGGGTCAGTAGGGGTGGGTCTTCACATTTGATTGATGCTATTTGCTATTTGCATCCTGACTGAGGATGCCATGTGGCCTCTTGCTCCCATGCTTTCCAGACACCATGGACTGTGTCCTCCCACAAAAAAGTCAAAGTGACCCTTTTTCCCCCTCAGTTGCTTTTTATCAGGTATTCGGTCAGAGCAAGGACAAAAGGCATCAATAAACTCACGAGCAAGGACCTACTGAGAAATGATCCATACAGAACCAATGAGGAATTGTGAAAGATCAGAACTTTTATAATCTTTGCGATCGAACTGGACCACCCAGCTGAAGGAGACCATGTGAGCAAGATGGAAAAGCCAAATCCCAGCTGAAAGAAGTCTGTCAGATGTCCTTCTGTTGATATGAATACTGAAAAGTGATTGTCACAGGGGTGGGGGAGATGGCTCAGCCAGTACAGTTCTGGCCATGCAAGCAGGAGGACCTGAGTCTGGATCCCTAGCACCCAGGTAAAGGCTATTCGTGGTGGCTCACCTGTAACCCCGGTGCTGGAGGTGGGCCAGAGACAGGTGGGTTCCCGGAGCTTGTTGACCAGCTGCACATATATGTGCATTCACACACACAAACCATATACATGTATGTGTGTATACACACACATACACATATACATATATCTGAATATATGTACATACCCTGCTGCAGACATACTTGCACATACTTACTATTGTTTTAAAGGACAGAGAAGCTAAAAGAAAAACAATTCAGGTGGGAGAGTTAGAGGGAAGCTTCCCATGCACCCCCAGCTGCCTGCTGGGTGCACCCCGAACATCCTCCACAACACCCCAGCCTGCTCTGCTGGCTTTAGTGGTGCAATCGACAGTGTGACTCAGTCAAATACAAAAGCCGAAAGAATGGCAGCCTCCTCATAAGCTTTCAGATCCACACTGAACCCTGTATCAGCCAATGGTGCATGGAGGGTTAAACACACCTGGCCCAGAGTCCCCGTACAGTTCTTATCCCACCGACTCCTGTGGCAGACTCACACCCCCATCAAAGACACAGCAAGAGCAGCTGATGTCCCACGGGTGCTGTCAGAGATGCTAGGCACTTGAAAGGTCCTTCTCTAACCGTCGCATGTTCTTCCCATTAAAGCAGGGTTCAGTGGTTAACTTGCTAAACAAGCACCATCGAACATGGATGACTTGAAAAACAAAGAGCAATTAAAGCCAGAACTCGGAGACTGGAGAAGAGCTCAGGGTGCAACACGCCCCTGGAAAGGCTCTGTTGGGGCAGGGTGGGGAGGATGGAATGTCATTCTTGGTGGCCTAGGATGTTTGCGGGTGGCTGTCTCCCTGAGAAGTTATAAACCAGGCCCAGACTCGGCAGATTTTTCCAGCGAGCCCTAATGTTCTGTGGGTTTCTAGAATTAACTTTGATGGCATCGTGGTGGTCTGTGCATGCCTTGGGTTAGGGGGCTAGAAAGGGATGGTGAGACTGCCCTTGGGGCAGAGACAGTACCCTGGAACCCCACGAAGCACGGGATCCAATTCTAATGCCTTTGTGATGAAATTCTTCTAGTTCGAGGAGGCGGTTTCATTCTGTGGGCTGTTCAGACATCAGGCTGGTGGTTGCTACGCTATCTTGGGATGTGTGGTTTTATTTCTTGGGTGGAAGAGAGACGGTAAAACTATAAAAAAGGAAAGTCTTTCCTAAAACGAAATCAATCTGATGTGCAATAATCACGAGAGCAGGCAAGGGGCGTGGCTTTAAACCATCTGGGCAGCAGTTGGTTCCCGGGGCCCGAGAGATGGGCGTGGCTTTGAACCTCTTGGGCAGCAGTTGGTTCCCGGGGCCAGCAGTGGAGGTAGAGTTTGGTGCTCTGCCAGAGGTTTGGTTCCCAGCATCCATAGCAGGTAGCTGATAATCAGGAGATTTAGTGATTTTTTTTCTGGCCTCTGAAGGCACCTAGGCGTGGTGGTGCATACACACACACACACACAGAGGCACTGGAACTCACAGAGATCCACCTGCCTCTGTCTTCTGAGTGCTAAGATTAAAGGCATGTACCACCATGCTCAGTTTTTTTTTAAAGCCTTTAAAATTTTTTATGTATTTTTTTTAAATGTAGGAGTGCCTGACCATGTCAGAAGAGGGCACCAGATCATATAGTTGTGAGCCGCCAAGTGGTTGCTAGGAATTGAACTCAGGACCTCTGGAAGAATAGCCAGTGTTCTTAACCACTGAGCCATCTCTCCAGCCCACCATGGCCCAGTTTTAATTGGGCTACTTATCTCTTTATTATTGGTATTAAGAGTTCTTTATATATCCTACATACAATGTCTATTGTAACAAAAATGAAATTTCTTTTCTGGCTTACAATAATGTTCATTGAACCGTGGTCACTTGTAATGAAAAGGTGTTTATTTGTGTATATATGCATGTGGCCACACATGTGTCATTGCACACACATGGAGGTCAAAGGGTAACTTTGGGGAATCAGCTTTTTCCTTAAGACCCTAGAGATAGAACTCAGGTCACTGGGCTAAGCAATGAGCAGCATTTCCTGCTGAGCCATCTTGCCAGCCCTGGAGTTAGAGGACCCCCCGCACCCACATTTATTTCTGGTGATGAGCCCAGGCTAGGTAAGTGTTCTACCATGGGATCCAGTCCTCAGAAATGTTCTGATCCTGTGCCGCCTGATCCCGTGTTCTTCTGAAGCTGAGTGTTTCTAGCCCAGCATGCCCTGTGATCGAGCGCACATGCTTCCACACAAGCTCTACCAGGCCTGTTTTTGATGACGACACCCCTTGCACCCAACTGGAAATGGCTTTGACCACAACACCTCAGGGGCTGGGTATGACTTTGGAGCTGACAATCTTTCTTTGCTACAACACCGGACTCTCTCCAGCGCGTACAAGATGTCCCTGCCAGTGGCCACAGACAAAGATCTCCAGTAGTCAAATGATCCAGCATATGAACCTGGAGCTAGAGGGATTTGGGCTCAGGTTCTGGCTTGCCATTTCCCAAGGACATCAGAGGTGACAGTCATCCACACTGGACCCCAGTGTCTTCATCTGGATACAATCAATGAACCTTTGCAGTTTTTGCAGGGCTTCCTCAGGGTAATGCCTGGCTTGATACCTCTTACAAAACATGGGGCCTAGGAACCTTTGGCAAAAAGCTTCAGGGTCCAGAATCTCCCACAGAAAATATCTCTCATTTAAAACTTCTCATATAACTCTTTAAACTGGTGTTTTGTAAGCTGTGGCCTTTCTTTTGTTGGCTTATCGTTTGGGCAGGTATCTGAAGACAGCCTAATATCCCAGGCTGTCTTCAGACACAAAGTGATGTGGCAGAGGGTGATCTTGAACTTCTGATCCTCCTGATTCCACTTCTGGAGTGCTAAGACTCCAGGCTTGGAATCTTGTTTGCTTTAGGTGGTTCGGGGATTTAATCCAGTGCTCTGTGCATGCTAGGCAAGCAGCCCATCAACTAAGCCACGGCACTTCATACAGGTGTTTTTTTTTTTCTTTTTAAAATTTTATATGCATAAGCATTTTGCTTTCATGCATGTCTGTGCACCATGTGTGTGCCTAATGCCCATGGAGGCCAGAAAGGGGCACTGGATCTTCTGGAACTGGACTTACAGACAGTTGTGAGCCACTATATGGGTTTTGGGAATTGAACCCCGGACCTCTGAAGAGCTACCAGAGCTTCTTTTAATCATGGAGACATCTCTCCAGCTGACCTCCACCCCCATTTTTAGAGAGGCAGGGTTTCTCTGTGTGGCCCTGGCTGTCCTGGAACTCACTCTGTGACCGTGTGTGTGTGTGTGTGTGTGTGTGTGTGTGTGTGTTGTGCGCACATGTGCATGTATGTACTGAGGTAAACAGGGCAGAAGTGGATGCTGGGCATCTTCCTTTATGACTCTCTCCTTTTTTTTCTTTGAAAGAGAGTCTCTGACTGAACCTGGAGCTTGATGCTTCAGTCAGGCTGGCTGGTCATTGGGGAGCCTACTCTCCCTTATCTACCACCCAGCAATACGATTAGAGATGTGCACTGCCACGTCTGGCGTTCATGTGGGTACCGAGGATGCCAGCTCAGGTCCCCATGCTTGCATAGCATGCACATGCCCCATTGAGCCTCTCTGCGGCCCCCAGCCCAGTTGTTATATTTCCAGAGGAGGCCTTCTGGGTGTCTGCAGATCTCATCTCCACCCCTAATGCCAATAGCAACCTCTCCCTTCCACCAGGCGATGACAGCCACAGACTTCTCCAGACTTGGCCCAACAGGCCCCAGGAGCCGGCACTCCAGTTTTGAAGACCCAGTCTGAAGGCCTTGAGATGAGAAAAGCGCAGTTCTTGGACGGTAGCGTTAGCAAACTAACTTTCAATTCCAGGGTGGAAAACACTGACACAAAGCTAGCTTTCTAACACAGGCACAGACATAACTTCAGTATAAACCAAAACGAAGAAACCACAAGGAATCCCAAGGCTGGAGCCGGTAGACAGCCTTCTGAGCTTGCACAAAGCAGGCGTTCGATCCCAGTCAGTGCCTTAAACCCAGAGGTGGTTACACACCAGGAATCTCAGCACTCAGGTGGGGGCTCAGAAGTTCAAGGTCATCTTTGACTATCTAGAGAGTTCCAAGCCAACCTGGGCTGCATGAGACCCTTCCCCCACCCCTAATTAAAATCTCTCAACCACAAAGGCAGTGGGGGCCTCTTTTGTGTCTCAAGGAGGAAGTGAGACCCAGTATTTTGAAGCTCCTACCTGAGGACCCTGGGTACATACTGGGACTCTGCCTGTACTTTCTGAAGGTGATTTAGGGGCAAGCTCACTTAACTTCATGCCCCTCATCCTGACCTGAGTAGCACAGTGTCCACTTCTGAGAAATGGATCAACGGAGACATCCAGGTCACAGGGAAAGCCTCTGCTTTTGCCATTGGCCATTTATGGGCCTCTCTGGCCACACCTATCCTGTAAACTTGGTTCTTCCTTCCTCAGAGGCCACCTGGAGAAAGGTTTGGGGGCAGAGGGAGGGTGATGGCTTGGCACGCTGCCACCCCAGGCCCTTTCCTCTCCTGTCAGGGCCCAGACTGCCCCGGAGCCAGGCTTGTGTCTCTGAGTGGTGCTGTCTGGGCTTGCCCATGTTCCATGTATGGGGTGGGTGTCTCGCCAACTCTAGAGCTGGCTCACAGCCCACTGCCTGCTTTTCTTCTGTGTCAATTACCCTGCCATCTTCAACTTCAGCATGATATGCAGGATGATATACTATTGCACCTATTTTGGTATGAAGACCCCCTCTCTTCCTTAAAAAATTAAAAAAATCCCACCTGCGCACACAAAACCAATTGAAGTCATCACAGCATCTAAATCTACTAGGCCTTTAACTATTCCTGCCAAGTAGAAGCTGAACAAATAATTACTCCTGCCAGGAGGAAGAAAAGTACTAATTAAAGCTATTCATTAAAGCCGCTCGCTTATTTTGTGGGGTTTCTCTCTCTGAGTGTCAGCCAGAGGTTAGGGGCGGATTAGCACACAGTGGAAGGCTGGGCCAGTTAAACCTCCTTCTTGCGGTTAGCCTTAAATAATAAAGTTGTCATTAAAAGCATGAATTTAATGGTTTTAATTGGGTTTAATTACTTGGAAACTCCTGCAAAACAGATCAGCTTGTTAGAGGAAGAGAAAGAAAAAGAAAAAAAAAACTTTTTAAAGAGAAAGACAAGAAAATGATGGTCGTGAAGAAAAAAAAAAGGTTAATTCATGTGTTTGAACAGTAAAGGAAAACAACCCAAACCAAAAGCCCCTCAAACCTGCTTCCTTGGCAGTTCCAGAGAACAGGGGAGTGAGAAAAATAGGGAAATATCAACACATGGGTTCATCTGCATGAACAGGAACCCACCAAAGTCCTCAGGATAAATCGTGACAAGAGCCAACTGAGGACCCAGGATGGAATCGACCAAGAAAGCAGCCCGCTCCTCTCTCTGGGTGTCAGGTAGTGCGCAGCACATGGATTGGTATTGGTTTTAAGTCATTTATGTTTAAAGAACACAATGCCTTCTAGACTGGGCATTTTTCACTCAATCCAAGGCCAGAAATTCAAAGCCAAAAGCACAGAGGAGGCCGCAGACTTTGCCCTGGACCCAGCGGCTGTCTCTATTGCAAGTGGGAAATCTTTGAAAGTCTGGCTGAGACCATCACCCTGACATGAGTCGGGCCTAGGACAGTCCAGGATGGAGAGGTGTGGATGGCAATGTAGCCTGGTGTGTCTAAGATGCTTTGAACATGTAGGGATAGATGGGACCACCCCTGTCCCTACCAGCACCTCATGGTTCCTGCTCCTTGCTCATTATGGTAACCATCCTTCAGATCCTCTTTCACAGACACAGCACCGCTCACAGCCAATAGCGTGGTTTTTATTTCTTTGAGACAAGATTTTGCTCTGTGTCCCAGTTTGACCTTCAAACTGGAAGAGTATCTCCTGCCTCAGTCTCCCTAGTGTTAGACTATAGGCATCAGGCCTCACTACTGGTTCCAGAGGCCTGCTACTAAAAGTTTATTTCTTTTCCTGTCCACATATAAAGTTCTATTGAAACACAACCTCATGTATAATTTGTGTACTGTCTTTGGTCATTGTCCCATTACAACCAACATGCTCAGCACTTGTGACAGAGCCTATTTGGTTCTTGAGACTAAATTCTTTTACTTTTCTCTTTTTTAAAAGAGGGTCTGGTTGGTCTTGAGGCCTCTGAGTGCTGGGATCACAGCTATTCGTTACCACATGTGGTTTAAAACTCAACTCTGTAAGACACTGCCATTCACTCACTTTATAAGATCTGCCTACCATGGAGCTGACCCTTTCTAAAAACCTGTTATGTGTTAATGTGCACATTCCAACTTTGAAACTGAGAAGACACGCAATGACCAAGCAACTTTGTTGGAAGTAGCTAGGGGATAAGGCTGGCCTTGAACTTGAGCTGTCTGATTTCAGAGTGTACACTAGGTCACAAGAGAATGCACTTTTAAAAAATATATATACAAAGCATACTAGGCTTCATATTCTGTGGGGTCTATAACCCCTCAACCCTTCTGGGGCAACACAAAAGCAGCCTGGACAATACGTAAGTGTATGGGAGCAGCTGTGTGTCAGTAAAACTTTATTTACAAAGAGAATTAGTGGGCCATATTTGGTACACAGAGCTCAAAAGCCTGCTGTCCTTGGACTCAGGGCTGGGAGCTGAGGTGAGCTGGAGAAACCCTAAATGTTTAACAAGTGCTTGATTTGCATGATAACTAAGGGTGTGGGGTTTCTCTTCAGAATGACACTACTTCTTTTTGTGGTATGCAGGTACCGATTATGCAGATATATGGGGTGTGGCATGCTACTTGCTCCCCACAGGGTCCACTGAGCACACATACATCTGCAAGTACTCAGTAATGCTTGCTGTAGAGGCCCTGGAAGTCTTCTGTCTTGAATCAACTCTATGCAGCTGAGGATGACTTTGAACTTCTTATTGTTTTAAAAAAACATCGCGAGCTCACGCGCACGTGTGTGTGTGTGTGTGTGTGTGTGGCTTGCATACACAGACTTTGGATTCCATCCCTAGCAAAACTCAAAATAAAACAAACATTTTTCTTTTTTTTTGGAGTGAAGTGTTATGCAGCCAGGCTGCCCTTGTAAACTTGACCCCTCCGATTCCAGTCCCCACCTCTTCACCAAGTGCAGGGATTACAGGCGTGCTCCACCGTGTCTGGAAGTTTTTAAAAATTAATTTATTTTAGGAATATGGGTGTGTTGCCTACATGTGTGTCTGTGCTTCATGTGTTTGCCCGATATCCAGGGAGGTCAGAAGAGGGTATCAGGTTCTCTGCCACTGGGATTCCATGAGCCACCATGTGTATGCTGGGGATGGAAAACCACTTCTCAGCAAGAGCAGTCAGTGTCCTTAACCGCTGAGCCATCTCTCCAGTTCACACGCTTGTTTTGGAGTTCGTAATTCAGGGGCAGCTACCACCTCTATCTACTCCTCAGAGTTTTCCTCACTGAAAAATAAAACTACAAATCCCCACAAACACTCCTTCTCTACCACGCTTTACCCCAGGCCACCAGCAGCCACATCCTAGCTCGGAATAGCACAGGCTCGGAAGCCATGCAAGGCTCCGACTCTTCTCTTAATTCTCCGTTTGCAGCTTTTTGCCCCGCGTAACACGGCTCCATCCCTCTTCATGACCAAATGATATTCCACCAAGTGACCTCGAGGTGTCCCCAGAGGGATCCTTTAGCTCTATGCTCCTACTTAGAATAAAGTCCTAGTGGGGTTTTTCCTCCTGAGCTCTGCCTCCCGCCGTTAGAGGAGCCCCAAAGTCCACACACTCGGAGGGAGTACGGGAAGCTGGCACAGGAAGGGACACACCCCACTGCAGTGTCAATCAAGCGTGACGACGTCAGTGCCGAAGCCCACCCGCCACTCATCCAGTCTCACTTCATCACCGGAGGCTCCAGGAATCCTAGCAACCTTTGGACTTGCTCAAAACCCCTATTGTTGGAGACTAAAGGGCGTGACGCACAGGTGGGCGCTGGGGGCGGGCGGGCGCACCCTCTCAACTAGAAAAGGAACCCCCTGCCATTGTTTCCGTATCCTGGGCACCCCGACCTTTCTCACCAGGACCACTGAGAGCACAGCCCCTGTATTTAGAGAACAAAAGAACCTCTCACCCCATCCCCGTCGAGTCCCCTTAGGTTTTCAGAGGTGAGTAAACCTCTTTCTTCTCTTTTCAGGTCCCCTCCGGCAGGTGGGCAGGGAGCAGGGACAGGCAGGGCTTGCAAAGGGAGCAGGCAGCACTTTCTAAGCCTTTAACTAGCCCCCTAACCCTCAACCCAAGCTAGGGAGGATTCCACCAGGTGACAGCTTTTCCAAGTGACAGCGAGCCGTGACTTCAAAGAAAGAACGTAATGAACGCTTTTCAGATAACCTCTAGCAGTCACTCAAACCTATGTTGTCTGTTGGATGGAAGCCTTTAGGCTCCTGCTTGGGGTTACAGGCTATTACAAGGGATTAAGATGACAAAGGGTACCACTCCCACCCCTGCCCCCGCCGGAGGCCCCCTGACTGCCATTCACCTGGGTGACGTCTTTCAAAGCATCTCCGGCTCCCTACTGGTCCACCCCAAAACAACTGCAGATGCCTTGCAGGACGGGCAAAGTGGCTAGGGAAGTTACCCCTAACCCCTAATACCACAAAAAAAATAAATAAATAAATAAAAAAAAAATCGTGGTCGGAAGCACCTTTCCAAGGTATTTCTTCATTAGTCATAAGAACCAAATAGCTTTAACTGTCAAAGTCTGAAGGTGGAGAAAAGATTCTGATGTGAACTCAACCCCAGTGGGGGAACAAAATCTCCCACTTCCTCAGCAAATCCTTTCTAAATTGTATTCATCTTGACTTAATCCACCTCTGCCGAGCGAATTAGGCAGTATTTATTTTGAGAGTCTACTTTATAGAGTTCTAAGGACTGTGTTTTGCCGGGGCTGGGGCTCCTCAGCCTGTCAGACCTCAGGCTGTCGCAGGCCCAGAGCCCAGTGCAATGTAAATAAACACAGCTGAACTCGGGAGGAACACGAAGGTTTTCTCATTAAAGAAATAAAATAAACAGCGGTCCTTAAGCACTTTGCCTGGTGTTTGTTAGAGCATAGAGAGATGAGATGTCTGAGAGGCAGCTGTGAGCAGAGAGCTGCGTCTTGAGGTGGGTGGGGGTGGGGCATTCAATCCAAGGGCCTTGGGATGAACTAAGGTCCAGCTGAGCGCCCAACCTTAGCATGGCCAAAATCGTAATGTGATCATTTTTATTTCTTAAAATTTCTGTTGTGTGTGAGTGCGGTGTATGTTTGTGTGTGTATGTCTATGTGTATGTGTGTGTAGTGTGTATGATATATGTATGTTGTGTGAGTGTGGTGTACGTGTCTATTTGTGTGTGTGTGTGTGTGTGTGTAGGCATGTCTCCACCATGTGCTTGGATTACGCTTTTTTTTTAATCTGTTTTTTTTTTTTTAAAATGTGTGGGTTTTGGGGATTGAACTTAATACCTCAAGCTTGCAAGACACACATTTTATTGACAGCTATCTCCTTGGGCCCTGCTTAGCATCTTTATCTGTGGCTGGTTCTGTTTTCACAATGGATGCAGCCTGCTGTGCCTCTCCCTCCCTGTTTTACCTCCTAAAGTGAACAGAGTCTTTCAAATGGCTGGCAGCCCTTCTTTCTAGGCTCTCCCCAATTCTGACCATACCTCCCTGGGGGGGCAGCCAGACCTTCTTCTGAAAGAGAACTCAGCCTGACTTTTCCTCCCCAACCCCCGGGGCTTCTGTGAAGCCAGACCATTGCTGCTGTCCCCCACTCCTGCCCCACTGCAGCCTTACTTACTGGCCTCTCTGCTGGTTTTCGTACTAACCAGGGAGACTTCTCGGCACATGCTAGCCCCTGCATCTGTTTCTCCACCTCCGTTAGGTTTATGTTCAAATGTAGCTTCTTTGAGCCTCTGTTCCCGTGGAACTTCCGGCTCCTCTTTGTACTTTCTTTCTTTCTCTGTTGCCCTGCCGTCTTTCTGATAGAGGCCCTGTCTATGAAGCCCAGGCTGGATTCAAACTGGTGATCCTCCTGCCTCAGCCTCCCAACAGTGGGGCCACAGATTTGTATCGACATCTCTGGCTTTTCTCTGTATTCCTGATTTCTCTCATTTATTGTCTTCTTTTTCCTCCTCAAAGACATAAATTTTTCCTGGCCTTGGCTCCCAGCTATATCCCCAGTGCTTGGGACATGGCTCTGGCCCAGGAAGAGTGGGGCGCTTGCAGAACTGAGCTTCTGTAGCTTCTGGGCACACAGGGCACCATGGGTGCTGCTGGGTCTTGGGTATACTGTAACCAATAGCGTCTCTGTTGACTCTCCCACAGTGACGTGGCAGAATGTTCTCCATCTTTGCTTCCTCTACACAAAGGAGCAAGTTGGAAGTTCTGGACTAAAGGAGCAACTAGCAGTGCTAGCCTCTGGCTTCATTCTCCAAACTCAAATCCACTGATGGGGAGGGAGTTCTGAGGACCCCTGGCTTCCCCACTGTGAGGCCCTCACCGTTGACCCACTTAGGAGCTAAGCCCTGCCTGGGATGAGGCAGCTATGACCATGACTAGCCTCACTATGAGAAGCTCCAGGGACAGGAACCAGACATACCCCAGTGACACCCAGAGGAGCCAAGGACTGCACTACCCTCATCCAGGTTTTTGCTGCTGAGACTCTACAGGTCTGATCCAGTCTGGGGAAAGCTGATGAGGAAGCTGGAGAGCATAGGCTTGACTTGGAAGATAAATTGTGTTAAGGCAAAAGAAAACTCCATTTAGTGCAGCGAGGGCTGAGAACTCTGTCTGTTCCAGACACTTTCAGTGTCTCCTCACTCTCATGGTCTCAGCAGACACTTCTGGCTCTCAGGGCTTGCCAGGCTCTGTTCGGGCCCCAGGCTGCAGCTGGGACAGTGTTCCTGTTCAGCCCAAGGCAGAAAGAAACTGATCCCCCCAACATATTTTTCCATACTTTAAACCAAGTGGAAAAAGTTATTGAAATATGCACAATAAAAACCGAGCTATATCAAGGGCTGTGGAAGAGGCTCCGTGGATAGAGAGGGCTTCCCACACACCCACGAGGACATAAGTTCTGGTCCTGAGCATCCACATAAAAATCTGGGTGTGGTCATATGTGAACTTGTAACCCCAGCACTGTGTGGGGGAGGGTGGGACAGGAGGATCATTGTGGCTGGCTTGCTGCCAGCTCAGCTCCAGGTTCAGGAGAGACCCTGTCTCAAGGGAACAAGGTAGAGAGTAGATGGAGTCCTCCTCTGCCTCCACATGCATGTATACACATGTGTGAATATACAACACACACATATACACACACACCAACCCACAACCCACCAGGACTCGATAAAGCCAGTCTATTCCTATTGTTGTGACACTGATATATCTGTCATGTAGAGACTTAACTGCCACTTCAGCCAAGGAATCATGATTCACGATGCAGGGTTGTGACCTGAATTACAATCACTAACCCTTATTTCAAATGCTGATTTTCTTTCATTATTGAAGTTTGGCACTGATTTGACTTTTTCAAATATTGCATTAAAATACGGCTGGTATTTATTTCTCAAGAACAGTTTGGTTCTATACCCGAGGTCCCAGAGAAGCAGGCAAGCATAGGGCATAGCTCAATGAACTGGGACTCCACTTGACTTGGGCCATGTGTACACTCCTCTCTAAACAATAGAATCAAGCTGGGCAGTGGTGGTGCGCCTTTAATCCCAGCACTCGGGAGGCAGAGGCAGGCGGATTTCTGAGTTCGAGGCCAGCCTGGGCTACAGAGTGAGTTCCAGGACAACCAGGGCGATACAGAGAAACCCTGTCTCAAAAAATCAAAAAAAACCCAAAAAACCAAAACAAACAAACAAACAAAAACAAAACCAAACCAAAACAAAAAACCAAAACCAACCAAGGAAAAAACCAATAGAATCAGCTAGCCTTTCTTTAGTAGCCACTTGGCAACTCATTTTCTTAAACAACTTGTTTATTATTCTTGGGTCTGTGAGTATGGGCATATGCCACACAATCGCCACAGTGTCTCTATAGGGGTCAGAGGTTAACTTTTGGGAGTTAGTCTTCTCTTTCCAGTGTGGGTTTCAGGGATTGAACTCAGATCATTAAGTACCTTTAACTGCGGAGCCATCTTGCAGGTCTGGTAAGTCCCCTTTTGTGAATTCCCCTGGACATGTATTCCAAAATGTATCTTAGTATAGGAGGTACGAGCTGATCTGGCCAGAATGACTTCCGGTGCACGCACAATAAGCTACACTATATCCTCTGAGTGAACTTTCAGGGTAAACACCTGTTTACTGTCTTCTGTATATACCTAACTGGGTGACTGACATGGTTAAAATCAAATGCATGCTATACAGTGAGCAAAGGCTTCCACAATCCAAGCCTGTCAATCAAAACAGAAACTGTCACTCTCAGCAACGATCTCCTCCTCCTAGACTGCGACAAGGAAGGCATGACAATACCTGGGCCCTTGAGTTCTCTGGGCCAAGCACCTTCCTGCTCCTTTAGGTGTATCCCACCTGATCTGCCCCCAGTTGCTTTGCTCCAGGAAAGTCTCCTGTCACACTGCAATCTGTGTGCTTTTTCAGGTCTTTGACTAAGGCTCCAAGAAGCTGGAGTTGCCTGGCAGGGTTGGTGAACCCTGGTAATATAACCCACCTTGGGATGCTATGATGGAATTTACATTCATACGCTGTAGCTATCGGTGGGAGCAGGGCAGAAAATAATAAACCGTCTGTGGCAGGAGGTAGCAAGGTTTGTTTGATGAGGGAACATTTGGGCAGGTTCCTGAGTAAGGAAGGGAAGAACGGAGAGCTGAATTGAGGAATGAGGTTCCTGGTAGACAAGACAGCATTTGCAAAGGTCCTGTGAGAACCACAGGCGACGTACTTGAGGGAGGTGCCAGTTACAGAGGTCAACACCAAGGTGCAAGTTCCCATTTCAAAACTGACTGTAAAGGTGATGCAAACAGACAGACAGACAGAACAGTGGAGTAGAATGAACAGTCCCAAACAGGCCTGTATCTGAATGGTTGTCTCCTTGCCCCACATAATCTGAGTTGGATCCTCAGGACCACATGGAGGAAGGAGAGAACTACTGCCAGTTGTCATATGACCCACGGGAATGTCACAGCACACGCATGTGGCAACGCATACACACGTACTAAGTAAATATAACAAAATTAAGAAATGAGACCGTGGCACTGAACTCTCAGCTCTGGGAATAGACTGACCACACTGTGGAGACTAAGCACACTGAATCTCTACAAAGCAGTTAGCAACAGCAACACAAGCTGTAGTCACCACCCTAGAGTTAAGTTCTACCTCTGTGTATGGAGCTTCTGGAAAGGGAGCCACAGAGGAAGTGTGGGCAACGCCATGGATCTGAGAGGAAAGATGGTTAAAATAATACCTCTCCTCAAATCTCATCCCGATTCCAGGCAAAGGTTCCCACACTTTCCACCCTGTGTTCTCCTAATCCCAGTGGGAAGAGTGGGCAAGAGGCTTAGGAGGGAGCAGTTACCTCTAGGGGCTCAGCTGATGCATCCACAGGAGCTGTGGGAGGTAGCTACTGCAGAGCTGGGGGGGTGGGTGAGCCCTGGGGGACAGGAGGGGTTGGCACGGAAGTGAGAGGTGACAGCTGCACTCAGCACCCTCTGATTGGGATCAGGAAGACAGCCCAGTTTCTGTTCTAAAACACAAACACCCTGTTTTGAATCATTCCTTAATTGTTTCGCTCTGGTCTCTGTTCCCTAAGTAGACAGGGATCCCTTCTCTGGCTGAGGCTGTGACAGATGTGAGTCCTGCTTCTGTGTAATGCTCAACAGAGTGGACAGAGAGTTATGGGTTCTTGACATGGACGCTCCGATGGTTCTGGCCTGCAGAACAAGTATCACGTGTCTGTGGGCTTCCACCCTTCCAGAAAGGGTGTTTCAGGTTCCTTTGGGGGTCCAGCTCTAAGGCATGGGATGGTTTGCTCTCTATTTAATCCATACCAGGAGTGGGCTCTGGATCTAGCCTGGGCAAATGTAAGTGCACAGGCTGGGATGGGCATTGGAGCCAGGGTGGGACAAGAGTTGTCTGGGGATTTAAGAAGCAGAAACCCCTTTTTTCAGCTAGGATTGCTGAGGGAATCAATCGCCAGGTGGAGAAATTGGCTGAGGGTGAGCTGCAGATGCTGCTCCTGAATCCAGCCAGACCTGAATCTCAGCGATCTCTGGGCGGCTCAGGTATTGTGATTTGATCAGTCCCCTGTGTAGCTCACCTATGTGTGCTTCAAACCTAGAGTTCAGCTTGCTCTCAGCTGGTAGGAATGAGTACCCTGAATATAGCAGGGGAAGTACAGAGAAACAACAGTGGGCCAGAAGTGGAGGCCTTAGGTTCTTGTTGTTAAGAATATCCCAACTGCATTGTCTCCTGGGTCCTGATTACTCTGTCTGCACGGTGGGCCCAAGGCTGTGCTCATGTTGTGTGTTCCCCTTTCTCTGACTTCCTGGCTTAGAGCTATAGCTTGGACCTCTCTCTGGAGCAGTCTCTACACTTACAAATCCAGGTGTCCCATGAACAGAAATAACTGTATGCTGGGGGTACTTCGGGCTAGAAACTGCCAGTGGTCTTCCACAATCTTTTCCTCCTCCACAGGACCCTGCATCTTAACTGGGCAAGTGATTGCCTCAGAGAAAGACTACCTTGCCCTGACTCCCTTGCAGCTAGCTGTGGTCATGTGACTAAGTTTCAGCCAATGGGTTGTGAAACAAGTGATATGTATAACTTCTGGGTCTGGCCCTTAAAAGGAGGGGGCAAAAGAAAAGAAAAGAGGCTGGAGAGAGGGCTCAGCCGTTAAGAGCACTGGCTGCTCTTCCAGAGGTCCTGAGTTCAATTCCCAGCACTCACATGGTAGTTCACAGCTGTATCTAACTCCACGCTATCCAACGCCCTCTTCTGGCCTCTACTGGTACCAGGTATGCAAATGACACACACACATATGCATACACACATCTGTCCATGTAAAATTTAACAGGGATAACGACAACAGAAAAAGAAAGAAAACTCTTCATGTTCCCTCTTTGTGGCTGGAATGCGGCCATGAGGTAAGCTGTGAGTAATCCTGGCAAGGGTCAATGTTCCTGGGATGTCAGAGAGCAAAGCCTGGATGAGCCTCCATTCTCGGGCTAGTCCAGCTCAAGCTGCTTATGCCTGGAGTCTGAGGGGTGTGTGTGTGTGTGTGTGTGTGTGTGTGTGTATGTGTGTTTACGTGTGTGAATGTGTGAATGTGTGTGTGAGAATATGTGTGTGAGTGTGTGTGTGTGTATATATGCTCATGAAAAATTAGTAGTTTCTTTGCTATTTCAAGGGCTTTTGTTTGTTTATTTTTCAAGCCAGAATTTCTCTGTGTAGCCTTGGCTATTCTAGACCTTGCTCTGTAGACCAGGCTGGCCTCAAACTCACAGAGATCCAACTGCCTCTGCCTCCTGACTGCTGGGATTAAAGGTGTGCGCTATCATTGCTGGCTATGTCAAGTCTCTTAAGTTCAGGTCTTCCAGAATTAGCAAACACTCCCCCCTCCCCCCCCCCTGTTTAAACTACCTTATAGGGAGCTGGGGGAGGGAATGGAAGATTCTGGACGAGGAATGAGAACATTCAGAGATTGCATAAGAAGGGAGATGAGCCTGAGTCTACTTGCATTCTCTCTTGGATGACCTTACGCCCCCAGAGCTTCAGATTCTTCTTCAAATGGTGGTGGCTGGTTGCCTATGGTGGCTTTGGGTTCTTCCAGCTCTGGCTTCCCACAGCCTGGTAATTCTAGGGCATAGAAACTCAGGTACCCAGGAGGCTGGAGAGCCCCATGGCTGAGTGAGGTGGGGCAGGCAGAGCCATGGGCCCTGAGAACATGTGTCCCTAAGGGCAGCCATGCTGAGTTCTTGCTGATTGCTGCCACAGGGGAGTGCTGGCTTGCCAGATTTCCTCATTTTTCAAGAAGAGCTAGAAATCTGGATTGTTTTGGTCTGTGCAATTGCATGATTTTTTAAATGTTGGCGATAAATTCACATTTCTTTTTTTAATACTCTAGAGATCAAACAAAAATATCTGCAGGCTGGATTTGGCCAGTGGCCACCAGTTAGGAATTTTCTCTTAACACTGTCTTCCTCCCTTTTCTCTCTTCTCCCTCTTTCCCTCCCTTTTTCCTGCAAATATTTACTTGATGCCTGCTAAGTGGGAGACCATGTTCTGTGACTGTGTCCTGCTTCCATGAAGCAGCAAACAAGACAGAAATGGACAATCTGGTTCACCAGAGGCTTGGCATCCTAGATCACCCTGATCCATTCATCCAACACATCTTCAGTAAGCAAGCCCGTTCCCTGAACCATGTTGGGTTGGGAAGGTAAGAAATGCTTGTGATCCCTTGTCCTAGGAGTCCTTAGTGTCTCCGAAGGAGGCATCCACGAAGTGCAGAATTATGGCTGAAATGCACAAATACTTCTCTAGGGAGAGACGCACCTTCGATGAAAGTTGTTAGGGAAAGACCTTTGAAGAAGGTGACATTCACTACAAGACCGGAAGCTGGGCATGGTGGCATGGCGCCTTGAGAGGTATGGGAAAGCTGAGGTTGAGGATCAGCTAGGAGGGCCAGCGGAAGTGGTGGCTTGGCTGAAGGAGTGGGGCTGGGGAGAGGTGGCAGGCACTGTGGAATGACATGGGCCAAGGGTATGGGACCCAGAATGGAGTGCTTGGTGGGCCCTTTCCTCAAGAGCCCTCTCAGTTTAGCTTAAGAAGCCAAGGGACACACAGAAGAAGGCTGGCTTCTCCCATAGCCACTAACCCAGCATAACCCAGTCTTACCCAGCATAACCCAGTGTGTGCCTGGGGTAGTGACTGTCCTCGCTATGGTGGATGGATACCCTCAAAACAGCCTTAATGGGCAGCATACAACAGCCCTGGGGGAGCGTGTGCCCGCCAGTCATGGCCCTAGGGGATGGCATGTTTGCTGTGGCTGCTGACTCCACTGATGTCTGCAGCTGCTCTTATTGCTGGCAACCCCCTAAGCTTCACGGAGCCTGAAAGGGCACGCCGCCGTCCCTGCCACACATATTAATGGCGTGTCTATGGGTGAGAGATTTCTGCGCCCCTGACACCATTTTTATATCCGGCACAGCATTGTGGCAGACAATAAATCTACCCTGTTAATCACACCTCCGGCTTGTTATGGCTTCCATAAAAACTGTGAGCAGCTGGGAAAGCCATGAGGTGATGTCAAGTCCAGCACACTAAGCAGAAATAAAAGGGTTTCCCAGGCTTGGTGAGCCTCCTTTCCCCACTAGTGCCGGGGGCAGCTACCCCAGGCCTCTCACCCCAGAGCAGACAAGCTACTATGCTTTCCTCTCAAGTGCTACCTTCGACCCCTCCCGCACCCCCCCCAAAGAGATAGCAAATGTCCTGCCTATCTGCTTGTGATCTATTCAGTCCACGGCAGGTTGTGGAGATGGCTCACTCAGTAAAGTGTTCCCACAAAGCATGAGGAAGGTCCTTGGCAACTGTGTCAAAAGCCAGGCAAGGTGGCATGCACGGTGGGGTTACCCCAGAGCTGTGGGAGGCAGAGACAGGATCCTGGGGCTTGCTGGCCAGCCAATCCTATCAAAGAAGTGAATGCCAGGTTCAGTGGGAAAGAGAAACCCACTGTCAACCTCTGGCCCCCACATGCCTATTTCATGTTCTAGAAAATCCAGGGAGTAGGAAAGCACTTTGACCCAGTTTCTAGCTTATTATATGTCTGGCTGGGGTATACCTCTGCCCTCTAAAGAAGTAGACCCCAAGGATTTTGGTAACTATAGACACGGATGACTTCATGCTTTGGAAGCAAAGGCATGAGAGGGCAGACAGGAAATGTATGAAATTCTCACAAACCAAAGGAACGTTTGCTAGCATCCAATCCTGGGCTGACTCAAAGGGTCAGCTTTGGATTGGCATATGGTTAGGAGGAACCTCCATGATTCTGAGGACAAGCAGCCTGGGCACATAGTTGCTTTTGAAAATAAGAAAAAGAGCCAGCAGGTTGGCTGGGTGGGTAAAGGCACCAGCTGTCAAGCCCGTTGATTCGAGTTTGATCCCTGGGCTCACACTATGGAAGGTGAGACCTGGCTTCCCCAAGCCGATCTCTGAGCTTCACACACTTACAGTGCCACACATGTTCACACTCAGACCCAGACACTCAGGCGCACATAGAGTAAGCAAATACATACATGTGGTTCTGAAAGAGAAAGACAAAGCCAATTCTTACCTTCCCATATCTGGATGCAAATGTCCCTGTGAGCAGGGAGTGGAAAATAATGATTGTCTCGTCCAGGTCCCAGACGAACACGCGCTGTGATGAAAGAGAGGAAGGAAAGATGGAGTTGCCTACGTCTACTTCATGTCCACAGGTCCCAGTCCTCTTGGAGAAGTCTGCAGACAGGTGGCTCATGCCGTGCCTGGAGCCACTGCTGAACCCCATTTGTGAGTAGATATCATCATGGCTGATTTTTGGACTCCTACCAGCCACACCTGGACTGGAACCAAGGATCTTCACCTAAAAACTCAAAAGCTTGACTCAAAACTCAAGCCAACACATGAAGAAACCTTAGGATGCTCATCATAGTGAGAGATACTACCAAGTTAACTTACTGTTCGCTGTAAGCCCGGCACTTCTATTTCTGTTTGTAGCAAATTTGACTCTGGAGTTCTAAATGACACAGGGGAAGCTTTCCTCACGGAATTGCTAACATTTGACAGCTTCCTTTGACTCCGTTGGATGGAATCTTCCATTTTTACACATGGAGCTGTTGCATTTCTTCCCCAGTCTGAGGTAGAGGAGCAGGTGGGCAAGAGAGGGCTGAGGAGTCCCCACTTCGTTCGCCTCTGCTCTCACTCTCCGTTGGTTTTTCTTTTTCATTGTCAGTGTGAACAAACCAGTCTGCTTGTTTAGTTTTATAACCATAACTGTCTTCTATATACAGGATTTAAAATAGACTATTATTATATATGTGTGATGTGTGTGTAGGCATGTGTGCCACCGTGTGTGTGTCTGTATGTCTGTGTGTGCATCTGTGTGTGTGTCTGTGTTTGCGTGTGTGTGTGTGTGTGTGTGTGTGTGATTGTGTGTATATCTGTATTCTCTCCTTCTACCTTTCTATGGTTCCAGGGATCCAACTCAGGGCATCAGGCTTGTCCACAAGTGCCTTTACTCACTGAGTTTTTCTGCAGGCCCTAATTTGCTGATTTTAAATGTCGATAACTAGGAGTTATATCAAGTTTTTATTAGTGTTCACTGTAGAGAGAAGTAATATATCTATTCAACCTCATAGCTTCAGATCCTCTTTGAGGAGAACACGTCCACCATCGAGGTCAAGTGTCTCTTTGTCCATCCGTCTTTCTCCTGCCTGCATCCTGATTAAAATCATCTTGGCATGTTCCTATATGCGTCCCACCTGCTTGGTAGAATTTACTCTTAGTCTCTGTTGGAGCTTGCTCATCACTTTGTTTTCTCTTTCTTGTATTGTGCCTTCATTATAACCTCAAATTTAGTCACAGCCCATTCACTCACTCTCACACACACACACACACACACACACACACACACACACACACACACCATCTTTAGGCTGGCCCTGTCACCTCTTCAATGCTCCACTGTCCCGCTGTCCACCACTCTTATGTTTTAAGAGGGCTCTGCATCCTTTGCTTTTCTGCATACTCTGCTTTTACACGCCAGGCAGCTCATGCTGGCTGCTGGCACCTGTCGCCCAAAGGTGTTGTCTAACACATGCTCAGAACTTCCACTTCAGCACGAGCCTCTCTCCTGGGGGGCTGCCATTCAGGAAACTGCCAGAGCCCTAAGAGGTGTGAACGAGCCCGCTGACATTAAACTCAGAAGCAAAGCAGTGCTCACACCTCGGTACCCATTCTCACCCAGAGAAGCAGGTGTTTCCAGAATAATATTGCCCTGTGAACCCCACTTCCGTGCTTGGCCCTCCACCCCCTTCGGTGGTGTGGAAGAATGTCTTTCTCCACTCCCATGTTCTCATCAAGAGCAGAAACTATAGCAGGTGAGTGCAGAGTTCTCCAGAAGGGAGTAGTGACACCGTGTTACTCCATGCAGTTTTGAGCTGTTGGGGGGACATGCAGGAATTTGGGAGAGAGGAAGGCCACAGACATCATCTTTTTGAAAAGACCCAAACCCCATGGAAGGAAACTTAAGGGTGTCCCCGGTTCAGTGAGAAGGGTAACTTTAAGACTGAGGGGAAGCCAGGCACAATGGTGCTTGCCTATATCCGGTGCCACGAGGCTGAGGTGGTGAAAGGATTTGAAGTTTGAGATCAGCCTGGGCCTTGTAGCAGGACCCAGCCCCACCCATTCAAAAATAAGAACAGAAGCAGGGTATTGTCCACACAGGGAAACTGAGGCAGGAGGCACACAGGCTAGCCTGGGCTACACAGCTGGATACAGCAGCATCCCTTTGGACTAGAAGCTATTTAGGAGGCTGAGGTAGGAGGTTGGTTTGAGCTCAGGACTTTGAGATCATCCTGGACAACAGAGTGAAAGCCCATCTCAAAGGCTGGGGCTGAGGAGGGGGGCAGAATGCCCAGGCTGAGGGTGGTTCTCGCTGGCAGAGGCCTGGAAGGCTAGCAGAGTGAGGTTCACAAGGACAGTATTTTCCAGGATAGAACAGCAAGGCCACAAGCCACCATTGAAGCTGCACCAGTGGCACAGGTGGTACCAGGTGCCTCTGTAGTGGGTGCTCCTGGCCTGGGTCCCCACAGGTCTTCTGATAAGGGCATCCTCATCCCCCTCCCCATATGGTGTCAATGAAGGGACAAGCCTAACCCTTAAGCTGGGCCTTAGTTTGACCTTGGATCGAGTGGTGTTGGTTCTCTGCCAGCTCCCTGGTGGGACGGCACCCTGACAGTCCCTTGGTAGTTCCCTGGGTTTGCATTTGTTTAATCCGTGTGTGTGTGTACACGAGTGTGCAGACGTGTATTCATGCGTGTGGTGGCCCTATAACAAAGTCCAATGTCTTTTTCACTTGTTTCTCTATTTTACCTTCTGAGATAGGGCCTCTCATTGAATCTGGAGATCACTGATTGGCTAGAATATGTGGTCACAAAATACCAGGGATTTGCCTGCTTCTTCCCTGAGCCTGCCCCCCTCCAGTCTGGCTTATTACATGGATGCTGGGGATTTAAACTCAGGCCCTTGTGTACAAAGCTTTTCATTGGCCAAGACATCCCTCCAGCCTCCCCTTGGTTGTTGAAACCTGGTCTCCATGTCCCTCTTAACCTGTAGGTTCTGTGGTTTCTCCTTTTGCCACCAAAGGCTGGTAGCAGATGCTCCAATGTCCTTATGGTCAACAGGGGTTTTCACGGCTACTGCACAGTCTGGCATCAGTTGGGCAGCTGGCCTCTCACTGAGCAGGTAGGCCTCAGTGCTGAGGACAATGGCAGTGACCAAGCTGGAAGGGTCAGTGGCTGTGCTTCTATGTCCTGAGACCACACATACGTTTCTGAGCCGGGCTGCGGCTCAGGAACGAAGTGGGCTTCTACCAGCCTATTGGATGGAAATGCAGGAATGACTTTAAGGAGTGACAAAGATGTTCACGAGGTCTGAGTTTGTGGCTGTTCTGGGGGTGCCCAGGAAGGCAGAAAAAGGTGCCACAGTGTGTTTGATATGCTGGGTACAAATTCTATCTTTCCTGATGCTACTCAAGCCCCAGAGCACATGGCAGCTGACAAATAGAGCAGGGTAGACCCTTGAACTTGCTTGCTTCACTGTGTACACTTGGGTCTATCTCAAGGGCATTCATGAGGCCTATGTTCCCCCCCACCCCCCATCTTCCTCCCCTAGGCAGGCTGGCTCAGGGAAGATTTTCATGTCTGACAAATGCCAGCATGCCCTTCAGTCCAGCCTCCTCAGCTCTGGCTGCACACTGGGACCACTAGGACCCGGAGTCCCCATATCAGGCAGTGTGACCAAGCAAGCCTGACATGCAGCTGGCGGATGAAGGTCCCTTCCAGTTCTGCAGGTGCTTCTGTCCCCTGCCTTGGAACATCCCTGTCTGAGCTGCTAGGGCCACACTGAGGATGTAGAACTTGGGTTAGTCTTAGGTTGGAACAAGCTGGACTTCCTAAACTGCCCCTCCCCCCATAGTCACTTGGTCTGGGATGAGACCTGGTACCTGTCCTTGCAAAGTGTCCCCACCATTGTACTCCAGTTGAAGATCCCACCCATTATCTCCTAAGCAGGGGTTCTCAGGGTATAGCCTCTTTTTGGGTTCAGCAGCCTAAGGGGCCTGTTATACACCCGTTTCGCGGGCTTGCCCAGGATCTATGGAGTTAGAGCCTCTGAGAGGGCCCCATGGCCCCTCAGGGGACTCAGATGCCACCGAGGTGTGGGAAGCATGGTCCATGCTGGCTGACTCTCAGATCATCCTTCCCCAGCTTAGTCACCCAGCAGGACTGTATACAGTCAAGCTAATTCTTCTGGGTTTCTCCCCCTGGGTAGTGGAGCTCTGTCACTGGGTTGTGCTTAGAATGTAAAACTGACCAAAGGCTTGGAGAGCCTCGGCCATCAGCGTCGATTCAGGCTACAGACATAGATAGTTTCTCCCCCCCCCCCGACACCCCCTAGTTACCTCGATTTCATTGTCCTCTGCTGGGGTGGGGTCACTATTCCTCTTTGACCGGCCCCGTAGCTTTCCATCCGAGGCCCTATGTGGCCTGTCTGTGTCACCCTCTTTCGCTGGCGTGGAGGGTCCGTTGTGTGTGTTGTAGTCTCCTGGGGAGAGACAAGGATGATATGAAGGTCAGACGTTTGGCCAGGTGGCCCTTCCTGGGAAATACTGCACCATCCCCATCATGCGACTCCCAGAGGAGACCCTAAAGAGCACCAGAAGTCAAGATTGTAAGATTAAACCGCTGGTCGCTGCCATCCATAACATGATGACTTTCTTCCAGCCAATAGACATCAGTCTCTGTTTCAGGTTCTGGACCCTGTCTAGAAGATCAAGTATCTTAAAAACTCCAGCAAAGGCAGGGAGCATAACTCAACTGGTAAAATGCCCACTGTGTAGGCCCAAGGACCCGAGTTTGATTCCAGAGGTCAATCCCAATGCTAGGGAGACAGGGCTCAGGGCTAGCTGGCCAGCTACTCCAGCCTAATTGGTGAGTTACAGGCCAGTGAGAGACTTTGTCTCAAAGGAAGTGAACAGCATTTTTGAGGGTGACACCTGAGACCGTCATCTGGTTTCTGCATACAAATGTGTCTGTGCATGTAGGGTATTGGGTAGAAGTGGGGTGTTACGTGAGCAGTCTGTGAGGGAAGGGGCATCTGCTCAAAGATCTGGAAGAAGTGAAGGAGGTCGGACGGACCTGACTACAGTGAGTGGCCCATGCCGATGGCTTGAAGACTCCTCCATGAACAGATGGATGAAAATGTAAGCCCACAGGGAGATAAGCTTCCAGCAATCTGACTCCAGGTTCATGTTTTGGGGGCTTGATTCCCCAGAGTGGTAATGGTGGGACTTTTCAAGGTTGGAGCCTGGCGGCAGGTCCTCAGATCAACTGGGGACACACTCAGAAAGCTCTGGTGTCCCTCCAGACTGTAAGCCAGACAAACCTCTCTTCTTTATAAAGTTACAAGTCTCTGGGATTGCATTATGGCAATGTAGAAATATAGCCTCATATACCTAGTTTCTAGAGGGCTCTCCCATCCCCCGGAGGCACAGAGGTATGCATGGCTTAAAGAGGTTGCTGAACTTGCCTGGGGTCCCTACAAATTAGTGGCAAGATCTGGGCCTATCCTGGTCAGCATCGTGTTAGAACTGCACACCCTCTTGGAGCCTCAGAGGACATCCGTTCCATTTTCCCACAAAACAGCTTTAGCTTCTAACCATGTCCTGCAGAGACCGGCTCCCCTCCAGCTCTCAGGGCATGGTGGGAAGGAGGGTGGGTGGGAGGGAGGATCGGTGGGAGGGAGGGTTGACTTTCACTAAATGTATTTGGGAATAGGCTGAGTTCTGTCTCCTATTTTCCCCCAAACCCCAAGGGACACAACTTTGTTTCATTAATATTTATAGAGCTCCTTATCAACTAAGGGACACATGAGAGAAGAAACTCAGTGTGATGTCAGGGATGGAGGGGCCTCCTCCCATCAGCCAGCGCTGGACCGCAGCAGAGTCAGAAACAGCTCTCTTCAGGAGCTCAGATACTCGATCAAAGCAGTAAGAGTGGACATCGTGGCTAGTCCTGGTGGTACAAATGTAACCTCAGCTACTCGGGAGGCTGAAGCAGGGGGATTAAAAGTTCAAGATGGTCCTGAGCTACAGAGTGAGCTCAAGGCCAGCCACTTAGTGAGACTTTGTCTACATATAAAAAAGTGAAAAAGAGGGCTGGGCTGTAGCTTAGGGAAAACATATGCGTAGCAGGCTCGAGGCCCAGGCTTCGCTCCCAGCTACTGAGAAGCAGTAGACATCACGTTGTAATATTGTCTTGTGGGTGTCTGCAGATCCGTTGAAGCCATGCACTTTTCCTTTGATCTCTTATGACAAAGCCAGCATGGATTGGGTGACTAAACAACACAAATGTATTCTTTTTTTTCCTTCTCACTCCAGTCCAAAGATTTATTTATTTTCTGTATGTGAGGACACTGTCGCTGTCTTCAGACACACCAGAAGAGGGCATCGGATCTCATTACAGATGGTTGTGAGCCACCTTGTGGTTGCTGGGATTGAACTCAGGACCTCTGGAAGAGCAGTCAGTGCTCTTAACCACTGAGCCATCTCTCCAGCCCACAAGTGTATTCTTTAAGATTAATATTCTCTCTCTCTCTCTCTCTCTCTCTCTCTTTCTCTCTCGGAGATTTTGAACTGTTAAGCACTTCTGCATCCTTCAGCTTGAAAATATCATAAACTATATAAATTGAATTCCAAATTTTAAATCAACTTTTTGCATCTTTAGGATAAAGACACAATCCATAAAAGCTTAGTCTTGTCTTACTATTGCTTTCTTTAGCTGTATCTCTGTGGATGAAGTGTGTGGCTGGGGTTTTCTTCTCATGGCCTTGTCCAGTTTCAGCTTCTGGCTTCTGATGCCTTCAGAGGGTATCTCAGGGCATATTTAACTTTAATTTTCTTAGAAATTCATGTAGAACCAACAGTTCTTACTAAAATGTTCAGTAGAATTAACCAGCAAAACCAACTGGGGATGGTATTTTCTCTGTTACTTCTGTTTCCTTTTGAGGCATGGTCTCATGAAGCCCAAGCTGGAGTACACGTCATTAGCCAAGGATGGCTTTGAACTCCTGATCCTCTGGCCTCCAGCTCCCCAGTACTGAAATTACATGTGTGCACTACTATACCTGGTTTTATGTGGTACTGTGATGGAGCCAAGTGCTTCCTGCACAGTAGGCAAGTGCTTTATCAACAGTCATTCCCCAGCTCTGTTCATCTTCAACACCACCACCACCACTACCACCGCCACCATCACCGCCACCACCGCCACCACTGCCACCAACAATGTTTGCTCAATGGCTGCATGGCTGTGTAGGGAACCACTTGCTTCTCGTGTGAGGCAGGGAGTTTCTGTTTTACAAGGAATCCACATTTTATCTAAGTTATCAACTAAGGCACAGTCACAACGATGCCACCCCTCTCCTTTGTGGTCCCCCCTGGTCTCTTATTTCTGTGCCTCTGCTTACTTTGGGGTTAATTAATCTTTTGAGAGTGTCTTAGGATAGATGAGGTCTCGGGGCTGGAGAGATGGCTTGGCAGTTAAGAGCCCTGGCTGCTCCTCTGAAGGACCCAGGTTCAATTCCCAGCACCACATAGTAGCTCATAAACATCTGTGACCACAGTTCTAAGGGGTCTCATGTCCTCCTCAGGCCTCCATGGGCTCAGTGCACATGTGGTACACAGACAAATAAAAGCAAGCACTCTTACCCAAAATTAAAACAAATAGATATTTTCTAAACACTAAACAGATGAGGGACTCTGTGTGTAACCCCTTTTCTTCTTTTCTAGCAATCATATTATTTGTGTGTGTGTGTGTGTGTGTGTGTGTGTGTGTGTGTGCGCGCGTTTGGTTTTTTTGGAAACAGGGTTTCTCTGTGTAGCCCTGGCTGTCCTGGAACTCACTCTGTAGACCAGGCTGGCCTTGAACTCAGAAATCCACCTGCTTCTGCCTCCCGAGTGCTGGGATTAAAGGTGTGTGCCACCACTGCCCGGCCTCCCTTTGCTCTTTTACTGACATTCCATACATTTTGATATGTTGTGTTTTTATTTCAGTCAATTCAAAGTACTTTTAAATTTCCTTTTGATTCTTTGACCACTAGGTTGCATAGAAATGCATTATTGAGATTGCAAACGTTTGAGAAATCTCCAGAAGTACGTGCTACTTTTTAGTGATTTAATTCTGCCACCAGAGGCTGGGCTCTCTGTCTTGGATGCTGGCTGAGCTGGAACCTACTACGTCCAGAATGTAAGTTTATCTCGGGACATCCTGCGTGCTGCCAGAGGGTACACACTGCTGCTGAGATGCGATGTTCAGACCAACTGTCAACACAGCATTTCCCTTCCATTCCACATTCCCAGTTTTCTTCTCCAGAGAAACTGACCACGGACAGTTGTTCTGCATCTTTCTAGAAACTTCCTATGTAAACATGGATGCCAACTTGCACTTCTATTTAAGAAAACTCTGGACACGTTTCACACAGAGCTTTGCTTTTTTTTTTTTTTTTTTTTCTTTTCCTTGAGGGTGGACAAGAAACAGTCCCACTCTGTGGTTCAGCCTGGTCAGGAACTTAGTATGTAACTCAGGCTAGCCTTGAACTCATGGCAATCCTCCTGCCTCAGCCTCCTGAGTGCTGAGATTTTAGGCGCGAGACAGGGTGCCTGGATCTTCATGTGTGGTTCTTTTGCTTCTCTCTGCCTATGACAGCAGTTCAAAAAGGGTGGCTTAGACAGACACTATTGTCTGATGGCACTGTACTCCTCTTTTTCAGAGCTGCACAGTATGCCACCGGTGAGTGAAGCACTGTTTACCTAACATGGGTCCTGCTAAGCACTGCTATGTTGCTTGTAGTCTTTTGCTCTGATATTAATTGCAATAAGGATTCTTTTTCGTAAGTGTATTTATGTGGGAGCTGTCTTTCGGACGAATTCCTAGCTGGGGAATAGTTTGGTTAGAAGGTGCATTGACTTCTCATTTTGTTAGATGTTATCTGATTGCACAGAGAACCTCAAATCTCTTCTTGAGAACTTGACATTCTCTTATTGGCTGAGGAAGGTGGTTTAAGAATTGTTAAAAAACCAACCTTCCAACTTTTTTTGAGTACCATGGAGCACATTAAATCACAGGAAAGAAGTTCTGGCTGGGTGGATCTGTTCTCTTGGGTCTGGACAGGTGTTTAGACACTGCTATGCACAGCAGGCTGCCCAGAGTCCTCTGCACACTGTAGGCATCTGCACAGATTTTGACACCTGGTAGAGCATCATGCCTTTCTTTTTCTTTTCTTTTCTTCTTCTTCTTCTTCTTCTTCTTCTTCTTCTTCTTCTTCTTCTTCTTCTCCTCCTCCTCCTCCTCCTCCTCCTCCTCCTCCTCCTCCTCCTCCTTCTCCTTCTCCTTCTTTTTTGGTTTTTCGAGACAGGGTTTCTCTTTGTAGCCCTGGCTGTCCTGGAACTCACTCTGTAGACCAGGCTGGCTTCGAACTCAGAAATCCACCTGCCTCTGCCTCCCAAGTGCTGGGATTAGAGGCGTGCGCCACCACTGCCCAGCAAGCATCATGTCTTTCAATGTGGCTGGGAAGAGGGAAGTGTTACAGACCATTTCTCTGCAAGGCTGAGAGCTGGTGGGATCTGTCAATCAAACTACTGGAGTAGCTGGGAACACTGGTACCTTAGATGGTTTCAAAAATGGAGTTTTGTAGGAACACTAAAAGCCTGCATGTGTGCACATATGTGTGTGTGCATGTGTGTATGTGTATGTGTATGTGTGCGCGCGTGTGCTAAATGTTCTTGTGCAACAGACATGGGGGAACAGAGGCTAAGCACCCCAGTTAGAGGTTACAGTTATTGATGCCATTAGATTAAAAATGTTTTTAAGATTTGTTATTTTTGTACATGAGTGTTTTCCTTGTATATAAGTCTGTGCACCATATGTATGCCTAGTACCCTCAGAAGTGAGGACCAATGACTGTGAGCCACCATGCGGGTGATGACAGCTGAACTCAGGTCCTCTAGAAGAGCAGCCAATGCTCTTAACCACTGAGCCGTCTTTCCAGCCCCGTGATGCCATTAACATGTATGTGAGCTTGTGAGAAACAGGAAAAGTCACTGTGACCTTTTATTTTTATACCTGAGGCCAAGGGATAAATGACCTTGGGAGACATGGAAAGAACACTTCAGAGACACGATGAGTCTTGTGTTTGCTCCTGATGGGACCCAGAGACGACCTTACCATCTAACCCAGATCCTCAGGAAGGGCGACATACGAGTCAGACTCACCCTTGAACTCTGGATCTACTAGCCCACCTTCCCGCCGGTAGCTCCTCCTCTCCATCCTGACTGATTTCCCAGCCACTTGTTCCTCTCCTTTGTTGAAACCATCTTCGCTTGCTTGGAGACTACATTTAGAGAAGCAGAGTGCCAATGGGAGTCCAGGATCAGGAAGAGAAGTTTACTAGACTTCATGTTCTTTCTCGACAGAAAATGATCTGAAGTTGCTAAGCGAGAAGAACTCTGTGTTCAGTAAATACTCGGAATGAGACCATGGAGATTAAAAAGCAATCAAGCCTGACACTCCCTTGAAAGCTGACTGCAAAATACTTGGCCAGGTGTCTCCATTTGTCTTCAGGACAGGGACGAGGAGCTCTTCAGGGAAGGGACATGCAGATCTGGATCCACAGCCACACTAAGAGCCCAGAGAGAGGGGGCAGGGTTCTCCCCACTGCTTCCTCCTTGCCCCTTTACGTAAGGAACAGCTAATAATGAATGTCCAGAAGGTGGCTGGCTGCTGAGCCTAAGAACACCAGTAGACTCCGAAAAGAGGCAGAAGGAAGGCTGGTGTAGAGGCCCAATCGTATAATCTCAGCACTGGAGGTGAAGGTGGGAGGATGGAAATTCAAGGTCATCCCTTGGCTACATCTTGAGTTCAAGTATAGCCTGGGCTACAGGAGATCCTGTCTCAAATAAAACTAAACAACAAAAGAATGAGACTCTATGTTGGGTGCCCCAGGACCCCAGTACCTGTAGGACACTTAGTTTGCAGAATAGCTGAGCAACCTTCGATCCCCTCCCTCCAGCACATCCTGCATTGAGCTACACACATGCTCCTTACCAGACAAAGCAACCTGTCACTCCACCTCACTCTCCCTTCGTAACCCCCTAGCAACCTCCCAGAAACCCCCTTTTATGGCCAAACACATCCTGGAACTAGGGGCAGTGGTCCGATCTGAATTGGCTTTTGGTACATGCACAATAAAGAAAAGTGTCCTCTGAGTGACCTTTTGGGGGAAAATCTTCTAATTACCATCTTATGCCTATGCATGATCGGGCATGTATATGATTAAGCCAGATGCATCATGGGTAAGGATATCTGCAGCAAACCAAGGTTTATATAACTGAGACCTGTCAATCAAAACAGAAAAATCACTCCCATCCTGCCCCTAGCAACCAATTCCTCCTCCTTCTGGACCCACAAAAGGAAACCCCAGAAGTAGCATGGGGCTCTTGAGCAACCTTGCTGGAGCCCACCACACCCCTGTAGTGTTTCCACTCTGAGCTTTTGCTTTGCCCCCACATAAAACCCCTGTGACTTTGCTACTTCTGAGCACCTCATGAAATTCGTGAACAAGACACCAAGAATCTGGAAACATCTGTTTCAGGCAGCAACCTCTGGTTGGGAAGCTAAAGCATGAGGCTTGCAGGTTTGAAAGCAGCCTGGCCTGTATAGCTCACAGCTAAGGTGAGATCCCGGACAGAGGTGTGGGTGTATCTTCTGTCTTCTGGAGTTCTGGGTTCCCTTGTCCCTCTCCCTGCCCCTTAGTCTATTGGTTCTGGCACAACGCTGACTCTGCTCTAGTCCAGTCGTGGGCATAAGACCCAGAAACTTTTCCCACCCCAGCACTGTACCTAAGCCACAGAGGCTGGCCATAGGATGGACATGGGACTAAGTTGGCCAATGAGAGTCCTCTAGGGCCCTGGCGGCATGATCTAGAAGGAAGAAGCCCTTCTTTGTGGTAATGTAGCAGGCAGGATAAAGTCCTGAGATCAGAAGCCAAGGCTCAGCATTTTGTCGGAACCCCTGACCTATGCCATGCTGACTCCCCAGCACTGCTTATAACCTGCCTAACAAGTGATATTTCTGTTTTTCTTTCATAAAGCATTTTTTTTTCTATTTTCTGGAACCTAAAAGTCCTGGCAATACAGGGTTTCCCTAAAACTCTAGTGCCTCAGCACTGATTGTGCCTCTGGGGTGTGTGAGGATCCTAGAAGACTGAGCCCTGTGAGTAGCAGCAGCTGAACCTCCTCAGAGAGAATAGACACGGGAGGGCAGGGCAGGCCGAGTTAGCTCCCAGGCAGAGTTATCTTACATTGAGTGTGTGTGTGTGCAGTGCCCACAGGGTCCAGAAGAGGGCGCCAGATCCTGTGTGGCTGGGATTACAGGCAGCTGTGAGCCACCCAAGGTAGGTGCTGAGAACAGACTCAGCTCTGGAAGAGCAGCGAGTGCCAGTGCTTTAGTTCCCCCATCCTCCACCAGTCCTGCCCGCAAGCTTTAGAGAACATCTCAATTGGGCATAGCCAATGAGTAGCTCAGCACAGAAGATGAAGCTTAGTGGGCCAGGGTTCGAATCCCAGCCCCACAGTTACTAGTCAGTACGTGTTACTCTGATCTGTACTGTTTTATGTGGAAGATAGGGGTGTGGGCTGGGGGTAAGAAGCCCTTCTCTTGTGAGGACTGTGGCTTGTCTTTCATATTCGTTTGTAAATGTATCTGTGAGACTATTTGATTGCAGCCTACAAAGATCAAATGGACAGTGTCCCAGGGCTGGAGAGATGGCTCAGTGGCTAAATGCCCTTGCCATAAGTTCCCGGTGCACACATGGCAAATCACGACCCCCTGCAACTCCAGCTTCATGCCATCAAAACACACACGCATTTTAAAAAAACTAACTGCATCTTGAAAGAAATCTTCAGAGCTCCCTTTGTTGGTAGTAGTTCAAACTAAGGACTGCCTGGAAAACAGTAGGTGCTCAATACATGCTTTTGAGAGCAGACTGTGCAGTGTGTGCTTCTTTTGGAGCACAGCTCACAGATCTGCTTCACTCGGGAGCTCAGACCACAGGCGTGAATGAGAGCAAGCATGAGTGTACTTACCGGCTAATGACTCCGAACTCTGGCTGGGGACATTGTGAGGCGCCTCCTGGAGGACGTAGGTGGACGTGGAGAGGGGCGAGGAGCAGAGGCTGCTAGCAGGGACGTAGGGCGGGCTGTAGGATGGGCTGAAATATTGGGGGTACTGGTTCTGTGGGAAACTGGGGTAGGAGGGGTAGTCCTGGTAAGAGAAAGAAGAACAGACAGGTTGAGTGAGGAGGTGACATGCCTGGCAGCCCAGGCTCCCTCTTCAGAGTAAACACTGACCATGCAGAGGATCACGGTTTGGTTTTCCCATAAATGGATTGTGACCCGAGAGCCAAGTGCAAGTGGCACTGGTAAAGGAGACACGGGGGACAGAGGGATAAAGCCACAGAGTGGAAACAGGGGTGGCCCCGTGTTGGCTGTCACGGGACTGGGCAAGATGACCCACACTGGGAAGGCTGAGGTGGGGGGAGCAGTGGTGTGGATGCTGAGCCCGGCCATCTCTAGAAAAGCGTCCAGGGTCAGGGTAGGGAGGGGCATGGAGGTGAGGGGAGTCCTTGACAATTCCTGCCTGCCCTACCCCCAAGCCTGATTTGAGCCAAGGATTTGAGAGCCTGAGGGTGAGCATTTGTGGATGACCCTGAAGAACAGGACGGTGGCCTTGACAGACTCTTGGTCAAGGCTGTGTTTCCAGTATGAGAACTGGGCCTAGCATTCACTGAGATCTCAGAGATGTTGTGTGAACAACGATTGGGACACAGACCTGGGGTTGAGGAACATTTCAAGCACTTTTCAGGGAACGGTTTCCAAATGGAGCAGTCCCTACAATACCAGGGTCCAGAATGTTCCCCCAGCCCCAGCTCTCATCCTTTCTAACACAGCCACAATCACGATCCTCGTCACCACCACCACCGTTATCACTGTCATCAGAGCTACCACATCACCATCACTACCATCTCCCCCCCATCACCATCTCCATCATCACCACCATCACCACCATCATCACCACCATCTCCATCATCACCATCACCACCATCACCACCATCATCATCACCACCATCTCCATCATCACTACCACCATCATTATCATCAGTGATTCACTCACAGGAAACCCATAGAAGGTTCTGGGCCCCAGCTTCTATTTGCAAAGTCAGAATTACTGGGAAGTCTGAACTTGTGTCAGGGTCTTAGAGTGAAATGGCCAGATACCTGGAGTTAAGGATTGCATCTGGAAGGTCCCATTTCAGATACAAGCTTTAGGTTTGTGTGTGTTCATGAAGTCGAAGGGGAGAACATTTGTTCTTTTGTGTATTAGGAACACATGAGCCTTTTGTTTTGAAAGGATTTCAGGTTTACAGGAAGTACATTTACAGGAAGAAGGTCCTTTAGCAAGTCTTCCCCAAAGTCCCAGAGAGAGGACCCAGGGCCTTGAGCATGCTGGCAGACAGTCTACCACCGAGTACACCCTCTACCTTTAGTAGGCTAGTTCTTTTTATTCAAATGATTTATTTATTTTTATTTTATGTGCATTGGTGTTTTGTATGCATGTATGTCTGTGTGTGGGTGTCAGACCCCTGGAACTGGAGTTACAGACAGTTGTGAGATGCCCTATGGTTGCTGGGAATTGAACTCAGGACCTCTGGAAGAGCAGTCAGCACTCTTAACCACTGAGCCATCTCTCCAGCCCTTTAGGCTCATCATTTATAGGTATGTGTCTGTGTGGGAGTATGTCACATACTCCTGTGTGTATGGGAATATGTGACCATGGAGAGGCAGGCAGCTGTGAGCCCCCTGAGGTGTGTACTGAGACTCAAACCCCAGTCTTCTGCCATTTTTAACTACTGAGCTATCTCCCCAGCCCCCAGTTAATTTTTTACTTGGTTGTTTAAGACAAGGTCTCATGTAGCTCAGGCTAGCTTTGAGCATACTAAATAGCTAAGGATGACCTTGACCTCCTGGACCACCTGCCTCACCCTCCCGATTGCTGGATTACAGGTGTGCACCACCACACCCAGATGTCTTTAGACTGATTCTTAACCGACTCTTAAGAAAAAACAAGTGACCTCCACAGTGGCCAGCATCCCACGAAGCCATGACGAAGCTCCCATCAGATGCAGAAGGAGCAGGATGCGTTGTCTCCATGAGAGGCTTGTGGTTCAGGGAGAGCACATAGACTGTATCCACAGTCCACCCTAAACGCTTCTGGCTCAGGTAAAGTCAGACCTGACATCTTGGGAATCTTGCAATTTTATTTCTGGTGGTATTTTGTCCAATCTGGCCCCTGGAATCCCCCAATCCAGGGCTAAGAGGCAAGCTTTCTGGTGGGAATTGTGTGTGTGGTGGCTCTGGTGAACCTTGAGTTCTGGGAACATTTAAAGAAAGAATCAAGAAGAGAGTTGGCAGGTGTCTTTTCTACCTGATGCACGCTCCCAAATCCGGCCGTGTTGCTCAATCCGTTGGCGCCTTGATAGAGTCCAGCGGTGCCTGGGGGAGGACAGAACAGGTTAGGTTTCCCCATCAGGGAAGGCTGGGAGAAGGAGTAGCAGATGTGGCTCTGGGGTCAGGGGTGGGGGTGGGCAGAACCAGTGACCAGGAGCCACCTCTCCCTAGCCTCAGTTTCTTTAGTACACAAGGAAAAGAATCTTTTTTGAGGGAGTAAAGAGAGCAGTAAATGTGGCCGTGCATATGCGGGTCAGTCTTGCTTACTGCGGTTTTTGAAACATTGTTTTGTTCTAGTGCAAGCCCGAGAGTGCCTGTGTGTAAGTCTAGGTCATGGTCCTGTTTCGGCCATGTGGATTCCAGGGGTTGTCAGGTTTGGTGGTAAGGAACCTCCTCTCCCTTTTCCCTGGTTAACTTGATGTGACGTTGCCTCTACTACAGCATGGTCACAGAAGGGATTATGGGTGAGAGCAGATCTTAAGAAAGTTTCGCCTGTCCCAGGAAGGAGACCACTCAAGCCCGGAGCATAGGTGGGAAGGGGAGGAGCATGGTGACAGACCCAAGGCCAGATTCCTGAGGCAGTCCTTGGCCTCTGTCACAGGTTCTGCCTGCCCTCCTTGGAGGGCCAGCTAGCTTTCTGCTTTTGTCTCATGGGCAGAAATAACCATGCCCACCTACTCTCTACCCATGCCCCGTATGAACTCTGATCCAAGGGAGGTAGGAGCAGGTGTCTCTCTAACGGTTCCATCAACCATCTCCCCAGGACCTGGGGGACACAGAGATCCTGAGTAGTGGCTGGGGGAAGGGTGGAGTCAGGGAAGGCTTCATCTGAACTGAGGTCCAAAGAGGAAGAGGAAACAGTAGGACAAAGAGAGTAAGAGACAAACACAGGGCCCCACAGGGCCTCTCTCCTGACTTCCATCACACAGGCAGCTCCTTAATCCTAAAGGACACAGACCTTACCCATCCTAGTGTGACCCACTAGGATCCATTCTGACCCACTGAGATCCCACTCTGTCCTCAAGGTTGGCCTGCACATTTGCGTGGGAAGAAGGCTTGGGTGGAAGGTCTAAGGCTAACCCATTTTACTCAAGGTCATCTCTCTGGTCCTGGTTGAAGGGACTCTGACCTGCTTGAGTGTGGCAAGCATGTGTCTCTTATTCCCTGCCCTCTGCCCCTCTGGGGCAAATACATCTCCTTTGTGCTGAGAACGTGGTCTTGGGGGGTCCTGAGCCAATATTTTTCTTTCACTGGTTGCCGTGGTGACCCTACCTGCCCCAGGATAACTCCTTCTCTTCTGTGTGAAGCCGAGGAAGGCTAACTTAGGGCAGACTTGAGCAGGGGTGGTCACAGTCAGTCCCTGGCTCTTTCTCAGAACAGCCTGTTGTTTATTTTCATTTTGTGACTCAGGGTCATCTGAAGAATGGACAGCTGAACAAAGCTTAGCGTGTAGACATCAGGCAGGCCCAGCAGGGAATCCCTCCCGGGCCAGGGAGAACTGCAGGAAGATGGGATAGGTGGTCTTCGGCAACAGTGCATGGGGCCTGAAGGGGCTTCACAGACTCGTTTTGGTAGTGGCTGTAAGACACAGACATTGCTGGCTGGGACAATGTAGTGAGGGGTAGGAGGCTGGCAGTGGCAGGTCCTTCTCCCATGTCTCCACCTTCTCCCAGAGACAGAATGTTCTCTCTCCACGCTGGACTCTGATTAAGATTCTGCAACCCCCGGCCTCTTTTATGGCTAGATGTAGCAGGTATTAGGTTCTAGACAAGAACAGGGATGGACCCAGCAAGTTCATCCTGGTTGTGCTTTTACAGGGCAGGCAGGGCCCAGGGATCTTTGTGTCTCAGCCTCCCCAGTGCTGGGATTACAGGCAGTGGTGCCATGAGTTTTTTTTTTGTAGAGGTGCAAGGGATCTGAACTCAGGTCCACACGTGTGCATGGGCTACACCGCTTTGCCACCCTGTCCTGAGACGCTGAGGCAATTCACTTTTGTCTTTTGTCATTTAATTTTAATTTTAAAATTATTTTCATTTAATTTCTTCTCAGTTCCCATCATTCACAGGGAGTAACTGGGAGGTGTCTGAAATGGGCTTTCTCCATGTTTTTTTGCTTTTGTTTTTCTATTACTATAAGGAAGCACTGGAGGCAGGTTAACGCTATAAAGAAAAAAGGTTTGAGTAAAATCGTAGGCCCAACATGCAAGATCAGGCTGCCAGGTAAATGAGGAAGGCCCTTTTGACAGACACCATGATGCCTAGGTGTGTGTGTGTGTGTATGTGTGTGAGAGAGAGAGAGAATGAAAGATTACCTCAGCAGGCAGAGAATGGGGTGGCCACACTGGCTCGTCTGTCACTCTCTTACAGCTAGCTAATGGAGGGACCCCATGAGAACCACCCTCTGAGTTCCCATGCCCTCACGACCTCCCAACATCTGCACCCTGGGGAGCAACATGGGAATTCTTTCAGAACAAACTACATCCAGGCCACAGGGGGCACACACTCCTTAGTAAGGGGCACATGCAAGCACTTGGGGAACAGGTGTCAGTTCTGTGAACTCTGGGGTGTCACCTGTCTCCCAGGTTTCACGGTCCATCAAATGGTTCTGACTTCCTCGCTGCTGGCTGCATCATCTATGCCCTGGCAGTGCTCTGATTGCCTAACTCTCTGCTGGTCCTAACAGCCCAGGAGGGCACACATGTGAGGCTCCTAACAAGGCTGCTGTGTGCATCTTCACATACACCCACACACCCCTGTGAGCCCAGGATGCCTTGGAGGAGATCAGGGAGGGCTGCCTGGTATAGGCTTCCCTGCATCTGCTCTGCACCTGTCCTCCCTTCCCCCAGCATCTAGCATGGAACTGCTGGCCAGTTTTTGCTGTCATGATAGGTGTGTCATGATTCATATTTCTCTGGTAGGTTGCTGGTGACTCTGAGTGTCCCTTTCAGGGCCTGCTGCCCTCTGGATGTCTTCTTTTTAATGAGATGGTGGTGGTTGCTATGGAAATTCCATCAGGGCTGAGCCTTGCTTCCCCTTTACCTCAGCCCTTCAGGGCCCTTGACTGACTTCTAGATAGATAAGGATGGAACAACACTGGGCCTGCCATGGAGGAGTGCAGATGTCTGCTCTGGGCTGGCTGCATGGCAGGTTAGGAAGTGACTGGGCAGGACCCAGGTCACTCTGAGCTACCTGCTAAACCATTCATCACAGGTCAACTCTTGCTGTAGTTCTTTAAGGTCAATCTAAAGTTATCTAACTTCCGGGAAGTGGTGGTGCACAACTTTAATCCCAGCTCTCTGTAGGCAGAGGCAGGTAGGTCTCTGTGAGTTCTGGGCTAGCCTGGTCTACAGAGTGAGTTATTGGACAGTCAGGGCTACCTGACAGTCAGAGAAACCTTGTCTCGAAAACCAAACCAAACTCAAACCTCTTGAGTAAGATGGACTAGCCTTAGACTTTCCACCCAGGCCTTCTTCCCAGACTAAACTGATCTAGCTGTCACCCATAGACGGGACATCTGTGTCAGGCCTTGTGACGACAGCCTTGTGGAATGACTCTGAGTGGAACTTTTCATGCACGCTACCCAATTTCTTTTCCCAAAGCAGAGTGCTTTGCTGGTCAGGTCCTCAGGCTATTCAGGGGCCTCAGTCCCTTTTGTAATAAAGGGCAAAAAAATTGACAGAGGGGCAATTAAAACATAAAGGCTGATGGATAGCCAGCGAGATGGCTCAGTGCACAACGGTGCTTGCTGCCAAGTCCAAGAGCCCGAGTTTGATCCTCAGACCCACATGGCGGAAAGAGAAAACTGACTCTGACAAATTGTCCTCTGACATGCACACAAATAAGTGTAATAATAGATTTAGAAAGAATATTTAAAAATGGAAAGATTCAAACTCTTTCAGCAGGAGCGACAACTATCTGGAATGTATCTGGGGGCAATAGGAACAGAGCCGGAGGGAAGGGAATGTAGGACTTTGTTAAAAAAAATCAAGTTGGTGGGAGGAGGACCCCCAGAAGCCTCGCCCATACTAGGTCCTAGACTCCACCCACAGCCCCTGACATCTACAGATTGAATGCAATCTCATCAAAATTCCAACTAAATTCTTCATAGACTTAGAAAGAGAAATTCTCAAATTCATATGGGATAACAAAAAACCCAAGATAGCAAAAACTATTCTCAACAATAAAAGGACTTCTGGGGGAATCAGCCTCCCTGACCTCAAGCTGTACTACAGAGCAGTAGTGATAAAAACTGCATGGTATTGGTACAGTGACAGACAGGTAGATCAATGGAATAGAATTGAAGACCCAGAAATGAACCCACACACTTATGGTCACTTGATCTTTGACAAAGGAGCTAAAACCATCCAGTGGAAAAAAGACAGCATCTTCAACAAATGGTGCTGGTTCAACTGGTGGTCTACATGTAGAAGATTGCAAATTGATCCATTCCTATCTCCCTGTACAAAGCTCAAGTCCAAGTGGATCAAGGACCTCCACATAAAACCAGACACACTGAATCTAATAGAAGAGAAAGTGGGGAAAAGTCCCAAACACATGGGCACAGGGGGAAAGTTCCTGAACAGAACACCAATGGCTTGTGCTCTAAGATCAAGAATCGACAGATGGGACCTCATAAAATTACAAAGCTTCTGTAAGGCAAAGGACACTGTAAATAGGACAAAATGGCTGCATACAGATTGGGAAAAGATCTTTACCAATCCTATGTCCTATACAGGGCTAATATCCAATGTATACAAAGAACTCAAGAAGCTAGACTCCAGAGATCCAAATAACCCTATCAAAAAATGGGGAGCAGAGCTAAACAGAGAATTCTCAACTGAGGAAACTCGAATGGCTGAGAAGCACCTAAAGAAATGTTCAACATCCTTAGTCATCAGGGAAATGCAAATCAAAACAACCCTGAGATTTCACCTCACACCAGTCAGAATGGCTAAGATCAAAAACTCAGGTGACAGCAGATGTTGGCGATGATGTGGAGAAAGAGGAACACTCCTCCATTGCTGGTGGGAATGCAAGTTGATACAACCTTTCTGGAAATCAGTTTGGCTGACCCTGAGAAAAATGAACATAATACTACCTGGGGACCCAGCTATACCACTCCTGGGCATATACCCAGAAGATGCTCCAACATGTAATAAAGACACATGCTTCACTATGTTCATAGCAGCCATATTTATAATAGCCAGAAACTGGAAACAACCCAGATGTCCCTCAACAGAGGAATGGATACAGAAAATGTGGTACATTTACACAATGGAATACTACTCAGCTATTAAAAACAATGACTTCATGAAATTCTTAGGCAAATGGAACTTGAAAATATCATCCTGAGTGAGGTAATGCAGTCACAAAAGAATGAATATGATCTGTACTCACTGATAAGTAGTTATTAGCCCAAAAGTTCAAAATACCCAAGAGTCACTTCGCAGCAACCGTAGGACTGAGTGTGAGGTCCCAGATGGAGGAATTGGAGAAGGGACTTAAGGAGCTGAGGGAGTTTGCAGCTCCACAGAGGGAGCAACAGTGGCAACTGGCCTGACCCCTCGATGCTCCCACCCATACTAGGTCCTAGACCCCACCCACAGCCCCAAAATCCACAGACTTTCTTCTTAGGTTCAGTTTTCCATTTTTTTTCCCAAGTTTACATTTTAAAGTTTGCTAAAGATGCTTGTGTATTTCCTAAATACACAGGAAGGCTTTTGGACACCTCTATTAGGTAGGTAAATTATATTTAAAAAATGGTTCTTTATAAAAGATCTTGCCAGAGAGCTTTTACAAACAGCAGGCAGAAAGAAATGTCCTTGTATTTACAGTGTGTAAGATGCTGATCCTCCTGTATCATAATGGCCCCAATCATTTCTTTCCTGAGCCCAAAATTCTGTTCTCAACAACCAGTGTATTCCAAACATATGTGCCCACTGTCCTAAACCTCAGGGCTAGAGAGCCCCTTTGGAAGTGTGCTTAACCCCGACACGTTTTAAACTGCCTTGTTCAACTTCACTCGAAGGTTAGGATACAGTAGAAGGGGAAGAAACACAATAAAGAACCCTACTGTAAATCCTAAACTGACTAGGACACATTGTTCGTTCTGACTGTGTAGACTAGGTGCCATAGTTAAGCTTAAGAATTAGGGTGACTGAACAGCACAAAAACAGGGACTTACATCTAGTTCTTCAGATTAAAAATACATTCTCTTTAATCTATGTTTTGTCTGTTCCTAGAAGACAAAGCTTTGAAGGGCAAGAGCTGGTTGCCTGGTCCCACCCACCCAGCCCCGCCCTCGCCCCACCCAGGTCCCGCCCCCAACCTGGCTCTACTCCCTGGTCTGGCCCCGCCCCACCCAGACCTAGCCCCAATCCCCGGCCTGGCCCATACCACCCGGCTCTGGCCCCGACCCCACCTCAAGCCTTCATCGTGGGCTTCCTTCATTCTCCCCACGCCCAACCACACGTCTGTGGCACCTTCAGAGAGCCAAACATGGAGCCTTCAGATCCCGCTCACAGAAGAAGGTGGAAGACAGGAGGGGACACACACATAATTGATGATTTTCCCTGCCGCCTGTCAACAATCGGGTGATCTTTCTAAGCCCGGTTCCCTTCTATAAAATGGAGCTAAATGTGAGTCGCTTGGTGTCTGACAAGGATTCTAGGAAACCAGGGCTCTCAAGAGCAGAGCTACCCAGAGTAGGCGATCAACGAACTATAACTAGGATTTTCATTTTTTATGCACTTGGCAGGCAGAGGATGAGGAGAATCATGATGAGTTGGAGGCTAGCCTTGGCTACATAGTAATAGCGTTAAATGGTACAGAGCTTGATGACCCAGGTTGAGTTCTGGGCTCTGAGACCAACAGGGACGTGTGGGCAGAGAGACTAAGGATTCCAGCCAGCCCTTGTACAGAGGCTGAGTGTGGTGGCTGAATAAGAATGGCTCCCACAGGCTAAAATATTTGAATGCTTGGTCATTAGGGAGTGGTACTACTTGAGAGGGATTAGGAGGTGTGGCCTTGTTGGAGTAGGTGTGGCCTTGTTAAAGGAAGTGTGTCACTGAGGGTGGGCTTTGAGGTTTCAGAAGCCCAAGCCAGTCCCCGTGTCCAGTCCCTCTGTCTCTCAGTTGTCTGCAGATCTGGATGTAGACCTCTCAGCTGCTTGCTGCAGACAGCCAGGAGGAGACTATCATCCGCATGGGCGGAGCCTGAGCATAGCAGACCTCAAAGCCCGCTTACATTGTGATGCACTTCCCCCAACAAGGCCACACCTCTTTCGATAAAGCCACACCTCCTCCAAGGTCACACCCACCCCAACAAGGCCACACCTCTTAACAGTGCCATTCCTTGGGAGCCCTATAGGGGCCAAACCTATTCAAACTACCATAGATGATGCACACTGTCTATGTTCCGATCCAAAGTGACAGTGAAGTCACGCCACAATACAAATGCTTCCAGGAACACCTCAGGTCACTACATGGTCACTACATGTTTGGTTTTGAGTTAATTTCTGGTCAGTGTATGTCCACAGGTCCAGGCCAGCTTGGGCTTCACAGGAAAACCCTGTCTGATAATCTTCTCCTTCACGCCACCTACAGAAGAAATCATGTGATCCTTCCACAGCAGGGGACTGCCTGTGTTAGTTTTTGGGTGTTTGGGGACTCTAGCCTTGAGCCCAAGGACAACATGAGAGTTCAGGCCTGCAGATTATGCTTTAATAACCCCCTGGCTGCCTGTGCCCAGCAAATAGGGGACAGTTTGACAGAAGCCAGATTGTCACTTCAGGGGAAACAGAGGTCTACATCTGGTTTGTGACAGGGTTACTGTCACATAAGCTATGTAGAGTCTGTAGTCTCTAGGCAAGCACTTCCTGGCAGTAAAGAGACATTTCTCCAAACTGGTTCTTTTCAAAGAAGGTGGGTTCGGTGAAATGACCTCACAGGTGACCTGGGGAAGCCTCTGAGATCACACAGGCTGTGTCTGTTGCCATCAGAGCCAGAGTCTCATAAAACACTATGCAGCTGGGTTCTCTGCACATCTCAGCTCAGATCCCTTCCCCCAAAGCTGCCTGCTCTGGGTTTCCAAGCAGAAGCAAAGACACCCCACTGACCCACACATTCTGAGGGACTCCCCTAGTGTCCCCCAGGAAGAGGTGGAGATCACTTAGTCAGGGCCATAGCCTCAGATCAAAGCCTCTAGCTCTGGGGTTCTCCAAGCTATAATTCACTACTTGCCCTAAAACCTCACATTGCCATTAGGGAGTGATGAGTGGAGCAGCTGCGACCCCTGGCTTTTATCTCAGCGGGATTTATTTCTGCTTCTCCTGTCATGGCCTCCTGTCCTCACAGGTGAAATAATCCCAAAGTCTCTGACTGGGATGTTGCCCCCTCCCCCGCTGCTGTCACGGGGTGGGTGCGGTGTTTTTAAGCCTTGGTGACCTTGGAGCTGCGCCCATGCTTACATCATAGCTCTGAGATCCTTGCCAGACAATGTCCACCCATGCCTCCTACACATGGTCTGTGCTTAGTGTCTACACAGAGTGAACATTAGGCCAAGGGTGGAGGGGTTGCTTGAGGATCCTATTAGCAGTTGTGAGGCATGTCAGGGTTACACTGTTCTACCTCACCAGTGTGATCTCCATGTCCCAAATGAGCTGATGGAGCTTCCATGAGAAGGGCTAGGCACACCCAAAGGAAGGTCACTCAGACCCTTCAGCCACTTTCATCAATCTGGCCAGTGTGGTCTGGGAACTTGGCTCAGTTGGGAGAGTCTCACCTAGCATTCACATTGCCCTGGGTTCAGTCCCCACTACTGGTACCACACACAGGGAGAGGTGGTAAAACTGGGTGTGAAGGTAGCAGAATCAGAAGTTCAAGGTCATCCTCCACTGCATAGAGAATGTGAGGCCAGCCTAGGCATGAGACCTTGACTCACAAAACTAAAACACAAAACAAAACAACCAAACAAAATCCATGTGCTCTGACCTTTCCTCCGTGCTCCTGGATCCTGGCTTTATCTGGACTGAGATACAGTGTGTGCCATATGGCATGGCCAGTGTTTACTGAGATGGCCCTGGGAGAAGGGGCTCTGAGGAGGTGGCTGCGTCCGGAGACTTGGGACTTTATGAACGAAGTTTGTGCCCTTGTCAAAGGGACATCATTCACATGTCCTCCGGGACACACAGAAAAGATGGCCACCTATAAACCAGGGGTTGACTCTGCCTGCCAACTGTGCTAGGAACAAGAATAAACTCACCAGCTGTGACATTCTGTGACTGATGCCTGCCCTGGAGGACTAAGATTGTAGGCCTCACACAAGAGGCTGCAAGGATGAGGGGTGGACCAGCATGTGAAAGGAACTGGCGTCTCTAACTCTGTCACCCCCACCCCCATGGTTACAAGAAGGGGAACAAGCACTGCTCTCCTGATAGTGTTGTGGTTTCCATACAGCAGCTGGTGCTCAGCTCAGGTACAGTTCCTAAGGTTCTATCCCTGGGAGTGAATCTCACAGAGGTCCTGACATATTCTGCAGCAACAAGGGGGCTTGCAGGCCAGCGGCAAATCTTCAGGGACAGCATGCTGCTCTGGACCCTTGGGAGAGGTTTTCTAGACAGGCAGATGGAGGCCACCATCAGGCCTGTGACTGAGGGCAGACATTGGTCCCCACACCTTTGCTGGACACAGCATATAGTACAGACATGACAGCAGGTGGCCTGGTACCAATGAAACCTTCTTTGTGGACCTGCAATGCTAGAATTTCCTATTATTTTCCTTGCTAGGAAGTATCATTCTAAACAAAACTTCTTTCAGCCATCTGGACGTTGTTACTTTATAAGCCACAGAGACACAAGATGGACAGGTGGCAGCTAGGGGACAGACAGGCGGCAGCTAGCTCGTGTCTAGTTTAGAACAGAAAGAGATCGCTCTTTTCTGGGGTGGGTTTTTTAAACTTGGGCTGCATGGAGGGCTGGAGAGATGGCTCAGTGATTAAGAGCACTGGCTGCTCTTCTAAAGGGACCTGGGTTTGTTTTCCAGATCTTACACGGTGGGTTGCAGCCATCCTTACCTCCAGCTCCAGGGCATCAAGTGCCCTCTTCCCACCTCCAAGGGGACTAGAAACACTTGTAGTGCGCTGACTATATATGCAGACAAAACATCCACACATATAAAACAAATGGTAAAATAGTTTTTAAAAATAATAAACACGGTGAGGGGGCAACTGGGAGAAGCAGAGGGAGGGGAAACTGCAGTCAGGATGTAATGTATGAGAGAAGACTAAAAGGTAAAATAATAATAATAATAATAATAATAATAATAATAATAATAATAATAATAATAATAAAAAACCACCAATGTGGGCCCCTTCTCTTCCCTCCCTTCCTCCCTTGCTAGGCACCGGATCCAGGACCTCATGCACATTCTGCGAGTGAGATGCATCTCCAGCCCTTCATTACTGCTTTCTTTCTTTTCTTGAGACAGGGTTTCTCTGTGTAGCCCTGACTGTCCTGGAACTCACTTTGTAGGCCAGGCTGGCCTTGAACTCAGAAATCCGCTTGCCTTTGCCTCCCAAGTGCTGGGATTAAAGGCGTGAGCCACCACTACCCAGCTCATTACTGCTTTCTTATGTCTTGTTTCTAGAAGTCTTCATACTCATTTTTAAGAGGCTGGTAGGAGACAGTGCTGCCTGAGGCTCCCCTGCAGGGGTGGAGAGGAGTCCCAAGCTTAGCAAAAGGGCAAGAAGGGGCAGAGAAGCTCATGGATAGTGAGATGAGGGTACCCTAGAGTCCACTCACTGAGACACGGGCTTAGCTCACACTGTGGGACCCTGTGTTTCCAAGTGGTGGGGACTGCTGACTCTAGGCTGTTTGGCCACAGTGAACGTACTTACATGGAGGCACGGGTACACACACACACACACACACACACCATGTAGCTGGGAACACAGAGTCCCTGTTTACCTATGATGACCCTCCTGCCTTAGGCTACAGGACACACGTGTCCTCTTGTCTGGGTCAGAGCTGGGTTGCTCCTGAACTCTCCCTTGCTCTTCTGGGGCTTGGGTGGTTCTCATTCCTGGCTGCAGCTCCCCCCCCCCGTCCCCAACCTCCAACTGCTGTCCCAAGTCCAGTCTTCTCTCCTAGAGGATTCATCACATTGAGGTCCTGCTGGGACCTGTGAAGTGATGAACCGTGTCCTAAACCCAAGCCCCACAGAATATGCCCTTGCTTGGAAAGGGTCTTAGCAGCTGTGACTGGGATAAGGAGGGGGAGAAGCTGTTGGGTAGGTAGGGGGCCCTTAAACCCAGGAGTCCTCCCTAGGAGAGGCAGAGAAAGGCATCTTGAGAGGAATCCCACAGGGCAACAGGGTGGGCTGGAGGAGGGGCAGGGAACAGCTTTGTGACTTTTCAGTCAGGACTCTCCTATAACTCACTCGATATTCTGGCCTCCGGAAGCACACAGAAATGATCCGGGGTTACCTCAAGCCTCTTAGGTTGTAACGCTTGCTGCCGTGGTCTGAGAAAGTACCAGAGAGCCTGTCTTTTTTTTTTTTAGTTGTTTCTAGACAGGGTTTCTCTGTGTAGCCCTGGCTGTCCTGGAACTCACTCTGTAGACCAGACTGGCCTCGAACTCAGAAATCCACCTGCCTCTGCCTCCCAAGTGCTGGGATTAAAGGCGTGTGCCACCACTGCCCTGCCAGAGAGCCGGTCTTGACTGTCCTCCAGCCCCGTCTGCCTTCCTGGAGGCACAGACAGGGTCCTCCTGGTCCATCTCCTAGCTTCACTGACTTTCTCAGTCCTGGGCATGATGACTGTGCCATTCCTCAGCCCCCAAGTGCACACCACCTGTGCAGGGGCTGTTTCCGGTCTGGAATGCCCTTCCCTGCATCTTCACATAGGACCCACCTGCTGCTCAGATCTTTACCCTTTGCTTTACCCTTTGTTCAGATTGCTGTCCCATCCAGGCCTTCTCTGGTCCCAGCAGCTTCTCAATCCACCCCCAACTCTGTCTTTCTCTGTGACCCTATGGTCATCCGAAACACTGGGAATTTGTATTAAATGATGATGATGATGATGATGATGATGATGACGATGATGATGACAACAGCATTGGGGAGATGACTCAGTGAGTGAGGACCTGAGTTTGGATCCCCAGAACATGTAAAAGCCAGGCATGGTGTTACACGCCTGTAATTGGAGCAGATCCGAGGCCTAGAGGTTCTGTGTAGCCCATTGGCCAGCCAGCCTAGCCAAATCAGTTAGCTCCGGTTCAGGGAGAGACCCTGATTCAAAAAAGTAAAGTGGGCAGTGTCTGGAGAAGACACCTGCCTTTGACCTTTGCCCTCCTCACATGCATGCCCACACGTGCTCACCCCATATGAGCATGTACATATATGCTCATACTAAAGTCTTATACTATACTAAAGTCTTATACTAAAGTCAAAAGAAGATCACTGTGGGCCTCTGCCTGTTACATGTATGCACCAGAAGGCAGGGCAGTGCTGACGGCCTGTTTTGTCAGAGCTGTGGTGGCTGCTATGGCTCAGTACTTGTTGGGTGACAACTACAGTCATTAGAGAGTATCACACCCTTCCCCCAACACACACACACACACACACACACACACACACACACACAGTCCTTGTTGCTGGAGCCCGGGACTGCAGGGCTATGTGGCAAGGGGAGCTAAGGTTGAAGATGACATTGAAAGTCAGTTATCAGCTGATCTTCAATTAGGGTGGTGCTCCTGGATTGTCTAGGTGAGCTTCATGGGGTCACAAGATCCTCAAGAGTGGCAGAAGAAGACAGAAGGGCCAGAGACGTGGCGAATAGGACACAGTAAGTCTGAGCAAGCCAGACTTGCACTTGACTTGTCAGACTTGTGCTGACTTGGTATGCACAGACAGAGTACCCAAGCCTAGGCTCAGAGTCCATCGACAACTCCAGGGGCTTGCCCATGCTTCTCTGCCCATAGCTGGCCTGCTCTGCCCACAGTCAGCCTATACATTAATTAAGATCTAGATCCCTCCTGAAAGAACTCAGTTTATTGTACCTCAGGGGCCTGCTTGGACTCTATGGGAAGACCTTTGGGGATGATTAGCAATGTCCACTGTGGCACAGCCTCCTGCCACATGGATCCCAGGTTAGACCCATTTCAGAACTGGAAAGTGGTAACAGCATCCACAGAAGGTGCCAGACTATGTAATGCCAATTCTCATCTGAGGCAAGACAGACAGACAGACAGAGGAAGGAAGGAAAGAAAAAAGCAAGCCCAGAACTCAGCCTGCACTTAACCTAACTCCTTGGCCTGTCCTGACAAGGATCTTCCCAGCTGTCCTCAGAGTTTCAGTTTTCTTGTCTGTCAAATGGGAACATCTTATAAACACTGACGAGGAGACCCAGACCAAAGGGATGAGCTGAGGCCAGGGGCTCAGCCTGGTCCCCAGGAAGTCCCCAGTCAGGGCTGGCCGAGTTCACTCAGCACCTGCCACTAAACTGGCCACCGACAAGTAATGAGGATCAACATAGTCACAGCTAAATAAATGCTGAGCATCAGGGCGTAGCGCGGCTTGCAGTGGCCTCAGGGCTGACATTAGAGAAGAGGACAGAGGTGCACACTGTGGGGACGTTTATTATGACTTTTTCCCCTGGGGGAGAAGCGGTGACAGCAAGGAAGAGCGGTTTTAAAACAATAAAGTCAATTCGCTATGGTCTGCTTGGACGTTTTGAGATCTTTGAAAGAGATACTGTGTGGCCTCAGGAAGGGTTGGCTGGGACCCAGTCTATTTATCCTGTGAGGAGTGTGCCCTGACCTTCACTGGCAGCCATGGCCTCTCAGCCTGAACTTGCCAGTCTGGACAGCAGGGCTACCACCATACGAGACCGCGACGGATGCCGGCCAGCTGCTGCTTAGCCCCAGCGGCCTCCGCGGCCCCCTTGCCTGGGTGGTTTCAATTTCTGCAAAGACTGGGTGTCTCAGGGGCACAGCCTAGGACTCAGCCTGTCACTGCTCAGCAAGAAAACACCAGGGGAGGATGTTGGGGGTTGACATGTGTCCCCTGCAAAGACAGATTCAGGTCCTAACCCTGGTAGCCATGAATGTGATCTCATTTGAAAGTGGACTTCACGGATGCTGTGAAGTTAAATGAGGCCGCGGGATTAGGGTGTATTTTAAAAACGGAAAACGTTGGGTGCTGACCCCTTAGGAAGGGTGCTGGGGGTGACAGTGTCAGAGATGGGCTGGTATGAATCAAGGACACTGGAGGCTGGTGGAGCTATCAGACCAGGGGCAGACAGACACAGATACAGTCACCTTCACTGTAGACGCTTGGCTATCTGGAGAACAGAGGCGGTGAATTCACATCACTTTATCCACAGACACAATCCTTCCCTACCATAAACACAGCGGCCTGTTGATGGCCACCATCCTTCACTGTTTCATCCAATTCCTGTGGGGACAGTGTCATGGGTACAAGGATGACCCTGGCTCTGAATGGTAAAACCTGGTCCCAGGGGAGTTGAGTTACCACTGGTGAGGATGGCCCTTCCCAGCCCCTACCTCCATGTCTGTGAAGGAAAGATACCAAACCAGATTTCTGAGTTTCAACTTTACCTGGCCCTAGGGTCCTCATAATGCCACCGTATTCTCAAATTTTTTTTTTTTTTTTTTTTTTTTGGTTTTTCGAGACAGGGTTTCTCTGTGTAGCCCTGGCTGTCCTGGAACTCACTCTGTAGACCAGGCTGGCCTCGAACTCAGAAATCCGCCTGCCTCTGTCTTCCAAGTGCTGGGATTAAGGACGTGCACCACCACTGCCAAGCTCATATTCTCAAATCTATATCACTTAATCTTTACATTTTCTTGCATTAATTCCCATAAAGCATGTCACTATAAAACTCTAAGCTCATCACTGTGTTTACCCACAGACAGAGGAGAAAACGTCACCTTCCCACTGCAGAATTCACACCATTTAGCCTCAATAATAAACACAGAAGAAGAAGAAATACAGAGAAAGCAAGCATTTTCAGTCCCAGCCGGAGACGTTGCCTGCCGAATACCCTATACCCGGGGGTTTGTTGCTGTTTTGCTGAAAACAAATCTTTGCAGGGATTTAAAAGATGTTGAAGGCATACTAGCTCCTAGAAGGGAGCTTCAGACTTTCTTTCCAACTGAGTCAGAAAGATCAGGAGAGACTACACTGAGACCTACTTCCTCACCCTGGGAACTAGTTGTCACTTTCACCTGTGAAGCAAATGGATCACTCAGGCAGTGATTAAACAGTGACAAACGTCCCCAGGAATCAGTTTGGACAGGGGATGGTGAGCTGTGGTAACAAGCATTCCCTCAGTCCCTGTGGCTCAGACATCACACTCACGGATTTATTCCTCCTGCCCTATGCCCACTGGGGACTGGCAGGAGCCTCTGATCATTTGCAGAGCTAGTATAAATCTAATGGAGTGTCCCCTGGTTTGAACACTGTCAGAGTGGGAGGCAGGGGCATTCTTGAGGGTCTCATTCTGGCTCTTGAATACTCTGGCCTGGAGTGACCTGGCCACTTCCACTCTAACACGTGAGAAGCCAGGAAGGTACTCCTGCCCCTGGCTTGTTCGGTCTGACTGAGAGGTTGAGATGACGTTGGTGGCAGCCATAGCTGCTCTCCAGACCTAGTTAACATAGTGTAGGTATTGAGAGCTGGCACACTCAGGTTTGGTGCCTGTTTGTATAATTAACTTTTTTTTGGCATACAGCCAGGTCTTTTTTCTGTGTGGTTCAGGCAGAGGTGAGCTACCTCAGAGACTTTCAAAGCCAGAGATGTTTCCTAGTGGGGACTTCACAGAAAGGGTTTGTTGATAGCTGTTCTGGGAGACTGCAGGGATCCTTCTAGAAGTGCAGTGTTGGGCCCTGCTCTTTAGGAGGCCTCTGCACCCTGTTCCTTGTCCCAGCACCCGAGTCCTCAGTCACCACCTTAAGGAGATCAAACAAAGAATCCAGAGCTACAGAGTCCCTCAGGTTTCTGGCTGATGCTCACTGAGTGACCCTGGGTACCATGCAAGGCTGCAGGGATCTCATAGCTTCAAACTTCCTTCCTGTTTGTAGCAGTTCAATGTAGTGCTGACTATTGTCCTTGAAGGGAAGATTACAAAATATGAATGCACATGTGCATGCATACACATGTAACACACACACACACACACACACACACACACACACACACACGGCCCAGTGTCCTCATTTTGCACACTGACATTCCAGCACTTCCCTAAAGGAATGTATGTTCTCTTAATCTGTTCTACGCTGGCCAGGTACCAGAATCTGGATCCCACTGCCTCTTTCAGACCCCACCTAGACCCCTGCCTGTCTCTCTCTACATACAGCTCTGCAATGCTAAGGGCTTAGCAACCCTGGCTGGTCACCTGACACTGAGACCCAGCAGCTGCAGCCTCAGAGAAGCAAATTCCTAGCATCTGGGACTAGAGGGCAGGCCTCTCTGCTGGCGCCAAGGTGGGGCTCCCCTCTGGGTGTTTTATCCCTGTGCCTGTCTTGGTCATAGAGGTGGACTCATGTGGACTCAGATACTCAGCCGTGACCCTGGCTGAGACTTTGGGGCCTATGCAGCCTTTCCGAACAGTCAGACCCAGCAGCTGTAGTTCATGGTAGCAGCAGGGGTGTGGCTGGGAAGGCCACAGAAGGACAGGTACACATGTGTATGGACACATGTGCACACACACGAACCCACATGTGTATGAGTACACACAGACACAAATGTGGGAGTTACAGGACCAGGCAGCAGCAGAAGGGAGTTGCACCCACCCAAATTTCAGCAGAGTAGAAATTTCTGGAACAGAAAAACAGAGATTGTGGGCTTTAGAGGAGGTAAGGAAAAATGGTTGGTGTGGTTGAAACTGTCACATCAGCGGGAAGCCATGGGTGAGGTTTGGGGGTGTGTGTGTGTGTTATGCCAACATTGACAATAGCAGCTTCTGCTGACCAAGCACAGACCTCATTCCAGGGCTGGGCTCAGCCCCAGCCCGCACAACCTGCACCCAGCCTACAGCAGAGGCTGTAGCTGACAAGTTCCCCAGAGATCATCCAGTCTTAGAGGTGGGATTTACCTGAAGCTGTGTGCCAGCAGGCAGCAGGACAGGGTGCCATATCATTTAGCCCTCTCTGCTCAGTACCAAGAAGCCAGACCAGACACCAGGAGGTGCTAGTTCTAGAAAGGTTCACATGATAACATACAATTTAAAATAAGTGTCTGAGCAGTTCCAAGCAGTACAAAAAGCCAGGTGGATCTGGGTGGGCAGAATCAGGTTGCCTTCATGGTCACATGACCCATCACATAGTACATGGTGCTCTGAGATGGGGGAACTCCTTGTGCTTTCTCGGCGTAGGGTGAGAAGCTTTGTCTAGGGGCAGCTGGCTCTGGTTCCCCTTCATGGCCTGAGCTCTTAGCAGTAAATAAAATCGATTTGTTCCAAAGGTTCATTGTATATCCCACATCCTGGCTTCAGTCCTGACCACGAGCAATTTCTGAGTGGAGAGGCAGTTTATAGCCTGTTGTCTGTCTATCTGTCTGCAACAGTTTCCTAGGCTGGCAAAGGCTATGTCTCCCATTCCAGGCTGCTGTGTCTTAGGGATCCCATTGGATTCCTCAGCAGAGGGTTGTCTGCCAGGTCCTGAGCTCCTTACTTGCTCTGGAAGGACTCACTACAGCAGAACCCATGGCTTCCATGGGGCCCTCCCATCCCTCCACTCCCTGAATTACTGTGGTCAGGAAAGGGACTTTTCTGTCACCTTTCAACAGACTCCAGGTACAGAACTTAGTGCGGGTTCAGCTCTTATTTCTTTGAAACGTCTGAAATAAAAATTCTAACAAGTAGGCTGGAGAGAGGGCTCAGCAGTTCAGAGTACCAACTGCTCCTGAAGAGAACTGGAGTTGGGTTGTCAGCATCCATATCGGAGGGTTCACAACTACCTCTAACTACAGCTCCAGGGAATCCAAAGTCCTCTTCTGGCATCTTTTGGCACTGTATACCACACACCACATACACACGTAACACACATACACACACCACACACACACACACACACACACACACCACATAACACACACACACACACACACACACACACACACACACATGCACACACACGTCCACCCTGCCAAATGCAAATAAATTGACCTCCCACTGCCCCTTCATCCCACATTGGTCATCTGGTCTCTGAAATACAAACCAAGTCACCTCCTCTGTCTTACACTCTGATGAGTTTTTGATGATCCAGGGGTCCAATCCCAAACTAGCTGCCCAGCAGGATCTGCTAGGGCTGGTCTCAACTACTGTTCCATCCTCCAGGACCCTGTTCCCCACTCTCTTAGCCTCTGGACTCCCTGTGATGTACTGTGCCCAGAACTACTGTCCCCACTTCTTCCCAGGGTTGTGCTCCCTGGAGCACACATGCCTCACAGCTGGAAAGGCTCCTGTCACTTGCTGGCTTCCCTACTGCAGTGCTCTGAACCCTGTATCCCCAGTTTGTGTTTTGAGGCTCACCTCTCTTGGGTGACTGTATTTGGTGAAGGGGACTCTAGGGAAGGACACAAATGTCATTAGGCCAGAGCTTATGTCCTTATAAGAATGAATGGGATCTTTTTCCAGGTCTGTACAGAGGAAAGGCCATGTAACCGCCTGCACAGAGGTGGCTGACCTAACCCGGAAGAGCCTTAGCAGCCATCAAATATGTCGCCTTTCCAGGCTTCTGACCACAAGCTATCAAATTTCTGTAGTTTAAGCCACACAGCCTGTGGCCCTGAGTGTCTAGATGAACAAAATGTCAATGCCTCCTTCCTAGGATACAAAGTCCGTACAGCCTTGGCTACGGGCTTAGAGCTGCATAGCATGCACCCCATCTGCTGCCACTGCACTTGGGCACGTTTGCTGAATGAATGCCGAATGCTTTCCCCTGAATCACACCCATCTCTCTTCACACCTGCAGCTGCCTCTGTAGAAGGGAGTGGTGCAGGGGTGGTACGGGACCCTGCAGGAGCACTCGGAAGGCACTTTAATTGACAATGCTATTTTGGGAGGCTGCAGAACCTTTAAGAGATAGGGTCTAGGTGGAGGGAGGGACTTCCCAAAATGTTTGTTACAAGAAGGGTGTACTGGGTGAGACAGGGAGAAGAGCCACTCACGTCTAGCTCAGGGTAACAGTTGGCTCTCCAAGGGCACCTGTGACCTGGGCTTTTCTGTTCTCAGTACCCAGCATTGGGAGCGATTCCATCACCACCCACAGGGACCATGATGACATGATGCCACAGGCCTCTGTCTCTACTGGCTTTCCACATAACCAGAAGACCCGCAGTGGCATCTTAAGCCTCAGTCCTACCATTTTACCTTAAGAACCTCTCTAAAAATCATCAGAAAAGGGATATGGTATCTGCCCCCCCCCCAACAGAAACTGCCCTGGCACTCTGGTTTTCCCCTTGCTGTGGCCTGGCTAGGAAACCCGCCATCTTGGTGAGTCAGGCTGCCACAGTGAGAAACCATAGATGAAGTAGCTTCCTGCTGTAGGCTGGACTTGGGAAGGCCGAGATCATGGGTCCAGGAGCCTGGTGAGGGTGCTGTGCTGACTATAGACCCTCACCATCTCCTCACACCCTCGCACAGGTATCCCATGGAGGCCATTGTGGTAGGCGAGAGCATGGCATCTCTTCTTGAAAGGACACCGGTCCCATCTCCACAGCTCCAGCTTTTGGTCCCCTCTTACTGTAGGAGTGCCATTCCCCCAAGGCCCGTCTCCAGATGGCTCCCCTTAGCGCAAGCCCGTCCACACACACAAGTGTGGGAGGGCACAGCTCAGTCCACAGCATATACAGTGACCTGCTCACATCCTCCAGCATTAGCTGGCTGAGAGCTGACTTTTCTACTTCCCTTAAAAGTTGGGTGTTTGTGCTTGCAGGATGGCACGGTAGGGAAAGTGCCTGCTGCAGGGGGATCTGGGTTCAGATCCTGGAACCCACAGGGATAGGAGGCATAGACAAGAGCTTACGATCTGGGTCCATTATACACAGTGGTTAACAACAACATATTACATTTCCAGTAAGGTGAGGAATAGGGCAGAAATTAGAGGTTGTTCAGAAACCTTTAATTTCTATGCATCTCTATGACATGACACACACAAAGACATGTACACAAAAGAAGAAGAAGAAAAGGAGGTGGAGGAGGAAGAGAGGAGGAGGGAGAGGAGGAAGAAGATGAGGTGGCAGCAGCAGCCGGGTTTGGTGCTACAGGATTATAATTCTAGCTCCTTGAGAGGCTGAGGCAGGAGGATCATGAATTTAAGGCCCTTAAATGAGATCTTGTCTCTAAGTAAAAATTTATTTTTAATAAAGGGTTGCAGGTAGAACTCAATGGGCCAGCCCATGCTTAGATGCGCAAGACCTTGGGCTCAATTCTCTGTGCCACAGACAAAACCCCACCTCTCTCAGAGTTAGCTTGCCTAAGGAGCAATGCTGACACCATAATTCATCAAGATTAAACAGAGATGAAAAACCACCTCCTCCATCACCCTGGCCACATCTAAGTGCCCGGCAGCTCCGTGGCTAGTGCCACTATAGTGGAGCGGTATTGAATGGTGAGTTGTTAACTGATCCTGCTCCTCTTCCCCAGGCAAACCTTTCATCCTTCCTCAGTCTGTCTCCTCCTTCACTCGGTGGCTTTGGGGGATTGCCACCAACCAAATCTGAGAGAACACAGCCCCTTGACCTCCATGTGTCCTAAAAATGGAAGACCCTAGCCAGATACAGGACAGAGAGCTGGCCAACCTGCGAAGGTGACCACCAGAGGGAGGTGGGACTGGAGCCAGAGAGACACCTGTTGGAACCTCAGAGCTTTGTGGTGTTCAGAGCTGCTGTTTGACACCCGGAAACTTGACCTCAGGCCAGCAGGACTCAGCTGCCAAGCCTGGCTCCTGACATTCCTGACCAGGGTAGATCAGGCTGACTTCAACTGCTCAGAACTGGCTGGTCCAGGGCAGTCTACCACTGCCACCACCAAGGTGAAACAGAACCTGGTTCACTTGGCTAGGATGGGGGGCACCAGGCCCAGCCCTGACTTATGACCACCTGCCTTTAAGGTTTCCCAGGACAGGCTTTTCTATCTGCCTGCACTGCACCTGCCTGCACTGCACCTGTCCCCTCTGCACCTGTTTACATTGCACCTGTCCTCACGGCACCTGCCCACATTGCACCTGTGCACATCACACCTGTCCACACTGCACCTGCCTGCACTGCGCCTGTCCACACTGCACTTGTTTACATTGTACCTGTCCTCACTGCACCTGCCCACACTGCACCTGTCCTCACTGCACCTGCACACATCACACCTGTCCATATTGTACCTGCCCCCATATTGCACCTGCCTGTACTGCACCTGTCCGCACTGCACCTGTCCTCACTGCACCTGCACACATCACACCTGTCCACATTGTACCTGTCCCCATATTGCACCTGCCTGCACTGCACCTGTCCACACTGCACCCTGGTTACCACCTGGCTTGTGATTGGCTTCTTTCATTTCTGCTCCAAGGTCTTGTGGTTCTTCAGAAAATATGGACCCAGATTACAAGATGGGACAGGAAGGCCACCCTGGAGCATCCCTGTCTAACTTCCCAAGAGCTTCTCAAGACATCACTAAAACCAGCCGTCAATAAGGAATAAAACAAGGGCAGCCTATACTCAGACATGGCTGCTGGGCTGGGGACATGGCCCAGTCAAGGAAGCACTTTCGTGCAAGTATGAAGGCCTGAGTTAGATCCCAGCACCAATGAAAAAGGCTGAGAGTTTGCCTGTAGTGGTAGCACTGGAAGTGGAGACAGGAGGATCCCTGGGGCCTACTGGCCAGCTAGACTGTCCAAACTGGCAAGTTCCACATTCATCGAAAGACTTTGTCCCCAAAAGCAAGGAGGGAGCAAGAGAAGAAGACACTCAAGGCTGACTTCTGGTATCTACACGGGCCTACATGTGTACAAGCCCCCTGCCCTCCAACATGTGCACATACACAACAAGTACACACAAACACACACACACACACACACACACACACACTAGTGCAAGCATTTTGATTGATATAGGACAGTGTCAAGTGTGCATTGTGACGACAAGGTCAAGAAGAGGCTCAAAGTTTGGCAAGACATTGAGTAAGGCCAGACAAGGGATAGGAAGGGCCCAGAGTGCACATAACAGCACCCATGCCTGTGAAGCTAGCAGCATTCATGATGAGAAAAATGACAAATGACACTTCCCAGTGCACATGACTGATATGCAGGGAGCGTGTATCCTTCTGGCTGGCAGAATTTGAAAATGCCATTTTCCAGGTGTTGGGCATCAGGCAATCAGTGCAGTGATCCCAGTTAGACCTGAAACAAATGGCAAATACATGGTGCCCTCTTCCTGATGGGCACCAGGGTAGAGTCATTCCTGCAGGAAACATGGTGGCTTGGATGTATAGGGTAGAAGGCCAGGGTATAAAGGCTGGGCTGAGAGCTTGGGAGATTGTTACAGGTACTCCCTCCCCAGAGGCTACTTTTAGGGGAGGCCCATGGGTGTGAGGAACTACCCAGGTGAAGAGGAAGAAATAGCTTCCAGAGCTTCCCTTGAGTAGAACTCCTGATTTCCCCACCAGAGAGCGTGCTACCATTCATAGGCATTGGGTAGAATGTTCTGGAAGGCTGGCCTCAGTAGAGCAAATATGCTGGTCTCAAACTTGCTATGCAGCTCAACCTGACTTTGAACTTCTGATCCTCCTGCCTCCATCTTCCAGGTGCTAGGCTTACAGGTGTGAGGCACTATGCCCAGGTTATGTCAAGCAGAGGATGGAATCCAGGGTTTCTTGCATCTTAAGGTAAGCAGTCCTCAGTCACACCATCTCCCTCTTTTGAGTCAATATCTCTCCTGGAGAGAGAACTTGAGCTCACTGGGTAGGCTGGGCTGACTGCCCAGGGAACCCCAGAGATCTACTCTGCTCTGCCTCCTCGGTGCTGTATTTTAATGTGGGTTTTGGGGGATCGAACTCAGGTCTTCATGCATGTGAGGCAATCACTGTATCAACTGAGCCATCTTCCCATCCCAGAAGAGGTACTAGCTGAAAACTATGAACCCATAGACTGAGGAAGCACGGTGGACTTGGGGCACAGAGTCAAGAAGGGAGCTGTGCACATGAACACACAGCAGGTCTGCAATGCAGACTCCAGGGCAAAGGAACTCCATCACCTGGAGGATGCAGCTCCTAATGCTTGTTGTCATGGTAACAGGATCTAACAGACTGTTTACAGTGCTTATGTCTGCATAAGAGGTTCTGTGTGGGTTCCCAGGCACTCTACAAGAGGTCTGAGGCTTGGATACTGTGTGGGTGTAGGGCCAGGATGGGAGAAAATGTCTATAGACATTTGAACATTTAACCTCCCCAAATTAATGCGAAAGAGAGACTTCTACTGGATCATTTATTCCTGTAGTTACTAAAATAACCTACTAGAGAGAGGGGTGTATTTCTTTTTCCCCCATACTAGGAATTGAACCTAGGACCTCCTGTGTGATGGTCAAGTGCTCTAACACCGAGCCACAGCCCTCAGAGGTATGAGGTGCGTTTTTGGGGTGCTGTAAACAATTGTGGAGATCGCTCAGCTATGTAAATGCACTGGACTAAGCACTCTCAAAGGGTAAAGTTTATGGTGTATGAATTATATTTCAGCAAGCAATAAATGAGCTAAAACATATAAACCTGATAAGAACAAAGACTAGGGGCTGGAGAGATGGCTCAGTGGTTAAGAGCACTGGCTGCTCTTCCAGAGGTCCTGAGTTCAGTTCCCAGCAATCCCATGGTGGCTCACAACCATCTGTCATGGGATCTGATGCCCTCTTCTGGTGTGTCTGAAGAGAGCCACAGTGTACTCAGATACAGAAAGTAAATAAACAAAAAAAAAAGAACAAAGACTACATTTGGTTACAACCCAGTCAAAATGGCTGCCATCAAGGAAAGTACAATTGTTGGATATGGGAGAGAGAGGAGGAACCTGGAGATGAAGGAAAGACACTGGCTTACTCAGTGTTTGCCACACTGCTGCAATGTCTGTTTATCAATCTGTAGAGTGGGGGATGGCCTTACTTCTGCTCTGGGTACTTTTACAAAACCATGGATTTTAGTAAGAGCCCTGGCTTCCCATGACAGGGTGATGCTAAAGCGTTGTTAGCTCACTGACGTCGTCAGGCCCTGCTCAGCCACTTCAGTCTTTCCCTTACACCTTTCTGTCTCCACAGAATTAAGTTCCATAGCTGGCTGAGGTTCACAAGTCATTTGAGAGTTTATCCATTCTCTGGAACAACTCAGGGCAGACACATGGGCCCGTGTGTGAGCTCCGTGTGTTTGTATTCGAAAATGAAGAGATCTGGCTCTTCCAACAGCCATCAGGGTCCGGCTCAGAGCAAGCTAGCAGGAAGTCCAGCCCCAGCCACACATGGTGGCCATGAAAACCATGAGAAAATAGCACTTGCCATTCCCAGGGTTGGTGGGAAATGAGCAGGAAAGGCGTTTGAATTGTGAAAGGCTCATGGAGATTGAGGTGGGGTGGGGTCCAATCCTGAGTCTCTTCTTTCCTGCCGAGAGTCACTTTCTAAATGGGACCGGATGATGTGGGCAATGTACCTAGGCTGGAGAATGCCGGGCCACGATAGCATTGCTCGGGTCGCATGACCTTGCTTGAGTTACTCAACTCTCCTACAGTGCTCTGGGTTCTCTGCCTGAGGAGGATGACAATGCCTTTTTCATAGGGCACATCTGTCTGTACACACACACACACACACACACACACACACACATGCAAGCGTGCGCGCACACGCGTCTATCACGACACCCCAGTTTTCTCTGCCATCTTAGTCATGATCTGTTTCCCTGTGTGGATTACTGGGAACCTGAGGGTTCCCTTGTTCACTGCTGCTTCCTCACGCCCTGCCAGGCTCAAAGCTAGCATTCAGTAATTGAGTGAATGAGTGTGGGAAGCACCTCCAGAGGGTAAATCATGTAATACACAGCTGGGGTAAGGATGGACAGTGTCCCCTGGTCAGCCCTGTCAGCCACAGAAGCCCAAGTCAGCAAGTGTGGCTTCTATCTGAGAAGCTAAGGCTTGGCTCCAATGCAAGCTCGAGTTCACAGACACAGAGAGTCTTTATTGCCAAGAATGGTCCCTTTCCTCATTGGCTTTCAGGGATGGGTCCAGCAGCTGTCACCTTTCAGGGGGACTCAGAGAGGTCACTGGCTGGATGTCAGGGCAATATCAGAAGCACAGGAGGAAAGAGATGTAGTCAAGGACAGGGGCTTGGGGTAGAGGCTGAGGGATGGGACCCCACCCCAAGGAGACACACTAGTTCCCACTGAACTTGAGGTGAGATCTAAAGTTCTTGTCCTGACACTGGCCAAGCTGGTCGTTCCCTTGACCCCTCAGTTTCTTCTTCTGTGAAGTGGGCACAATTACTACCTTAATTCTTCAGAGAGTGGTAATGGCTGTCTGGCACCCTGACTGGGTGACCACTGGGTGCTGAGACAATGCTCCTGGTGGGATCATCTCCCTGCCTGTGACTGCTCACCACCCACCTTCTCCACAGACTCTGAAGGTATTTATATAGCTCTTAATGAAACAAACAAAACACAGAAGATAAAGTGGCCACACTTCCCAGTAGTCACTTTAAATAAGAGCATGCTACCCTTGAGATTTCCCTTGAGAAATCCCGTTTTTCCTGGTGCCATTTTCATCCCCGGAGGGTTTACAGGGAAAGCAGCAAGGTGGAGGTTCCCAGAATCATTGCCCGGATTCCCTTGCTCTGAGCACCAATCCCAAGAGCCACCTGGGTGTCAAGCAGAGCAGGAGCCCCAGGAGAGGAAGGGAGGGGGAAGTGAGTCCAGGGGAACCCAGCAGATCCATTCCCAGTCACTTGGGGGTTGTAGGAACATCCACAACCCGGAGCCGGAGTCTGCTTTCCTGTGTGCCTATTATTCCCTGGATGGACGTCCTGAGTCTTATCAATGGACTTATTTGACCAATCATACTTAGAATGTAAGTTAACATGGCTGCATGGATCTCAGGTTCCTACTCTCCCCAAGGATCCTTTCTCAGAGACTCGCTCAGTCTGTCCCGTGTCACCGTCTCTGCTCTGTCCCTTAAACACAATGACATATTTTTGCCACATGCCATTTGTATTGCCCATTCCCTCTGCCTCAGATGGTCTTCCTGGGTGTGCACCTAGCTAGCGCCGCCTCACTCTTGTCTTTGTCCAGTATCACACTCTCCCCTGGGCTCTCAGCTGTTTGTCAACTGTGTGCAGATACCATGCTGCTTCATTGTGCTCAGCTTTTGGCAGGCTACCTGGCTATCTGCTGGCGTGTGTATCTTCTGTCTCTGACAGGCCATGGGATTTCCTCCCAGGGCAGAACTAGCATTTTGTCCATTACTTAAAATGGTGCTTGGCAAAGAGTTGGCACTCCTGAAGTCTGTGGAGTGGGTGGATGGGTGGATGGACATCTACCCTGGGGTGTCCCAGACAGTGGCAAGAAGGGCTGAGCACCACACTCACTGTGCACGGGGTAGGTGTAGGGGCTCTGTCCAGCTGGAGCGGTGCTGAAGCTTGGTCCGTAGCTCAGGAACCCGCTCTGGCTGGGGGAATGATTCAAACTGTCTTCTGTCTTGATGCCTAGGAAGGAAGCAGAAGCAATAAAAGCATATGGTTAGAACCCTTCTCTGCCATCCGCAGAAGGAATCAAAGCAGTGTTCTTATCAGCGTCTAAGCCAGAAGTCAATGGAGTGCTAAAGCCAGCTTGTGTAGAAGCTCTCTCTCTCTCTCTCTCTCTCTCTCTCTCTCTTTCTGTGCTGTGCTGTGTGTGTGTGTGTGTGTGTATGTGTATGTGAGACAGGTCTCATGCCTCTCTCTCTTTCTCCTCTCTCTGTCTCTCTCTCTCTCTCTCTGTGTATGTATGTATGTATGTATGTATGTATGTATGTATGTATGTATACATGCCTGTGTGAGACAGGGTCTCATGCCTCTCCCTCCCTCCCTTCCTTCTGTGTCTGTCTGTGTATGTGTGTGACAGGGTCTCATGCATCTCAGGCTTCTCTTTATATTCACTACACAGCAAGAATTATCTAGAACTTCTGATCCTCCTGCCTTCACTTCCCAAGTGCCACGCCTGGTTTGTGCAGTGCTGGGACGGACCCTAGGACCCTAGGGAGCATGCTGGATGGGCCCTCTGCCAACTGAGCTGCTGCTCCAGCCCTAGCCCCTGACCACTGGGGATTACCAGTGTGTATCGCCACGTCCAGGTCTCACACATTTGTGTATATGGAAGTGTCATGGAAGCGGGGACTCTGCAACCAGCTGCCCTTCTCTGAGTATCTTCCCTTCTTTACATTAGATTAGTTGCTCCGAATGAGTTGGGCCTGGCCCTTGCTTGTGCAGGGACGTGTGGCTCACAGTTGTCACCTAGAGCACTCCATTTCTCCTGTTCTAGAGTCTGGGTCAGGAACAGGATGGAGCCTAGTCAGAGGGAGCCCTGGGACTTCAGGGAGATGGTTCTAGGCAGGAGAGTCTCTCTGTTTGTGGGACTTGCAGCTTAGAAGAGCTTAGGGCTAGACCTGCCACTACAGTGGAAAAATGTGCAGACATTGAAGCCCACACACAGGGAAACAGAGCACATTCCTGATATCATTTGAGTGACATAACACTTTTTGCTCTGAGGTGCTGAGGGGCTCCCAACCCCCAGTGTCTCCCAGTGTACCTGACTTCAAGAAAGCTGTCTCTCCCTAAACATAACCCATGACCCGTGGGCTCCTCAGCTCCCTCATCCCATCTTTACCCTTGTGGGTCATTGTCACATGACCCAGGATGGCACCGAGGACCAATACATGCTCCTTTGGGAAGTGCTGAGAGGGGGAACTCTCTGACTTTCAAAGACCAGAGTTGACAGGTCCTGTCTGTGTCACCATATGGAGACCACTCTGTAGGAGTGAAAGCCACTCAGAAGAAAGCACGCAAACCCGAATCAAGCTTCCCATGTGCTCACTGTAGATGGTACGTGTATGTGTGTACATGTGGCGGTTGGAGGATGACTTTTCTTTCCCCTCTACCCTTAATGGCTGCCAGTGATCAAACCTGGATTGTGCATTGAGCCTGAGACATCGCATCAGACCCTCATGATAGCACTGGAGCACCTGGCTCCAGCCATACCTGATGCCAGCTGCATCTCCAGATGTGATAGTACATGAGTCACTAACTTCTCATTTTCCTGAAACCAGCATGGGTCAGGATTCTGATTCTTGGAATTGAAAGAGGCCTCCTGACACAGTCTGGAAGAATCTGTGCCATGCTTCAGCCATGCCCTCTCCCCTTTACTCCCATGCCAAGATTAATCCAGATACATGAATCACCCTGTATGGAGACACCACCATGTTGGGGCTGCCAGGGGGTGCAGGGAGGGTTTACTTGGTACTCACTGTAAGGGGGGATTCCATAGGCCTGGGCCGGAGGTGGGTATGCTGTATAGGGTGGTGCCTGCTGGATACCTGTGCTGTACTGTGTCTGGCCATAGGCTGCCATGGTTGCGGAGGACTGACCAGGAGGGACACGTGGATGAGACCTGGGGGAAGGAGAGATGGTTAAGTCTCCCAGTCCAGCCCAGCATCTCTTCCCCTGGATCCTGGGATTCATATGACGGTCACTAGACTGTCACCTTCTGTCTGTACCACACCCTCCATGCCACTTCCTTGGTGGTAAACAGCTGGCAATTCCCTTCCCATTGCAAGCCAGCTTCTGGTCCAGGTCATTTTCAAGTGGCCCAGTGAAGCCTTGGTTCTGATAACATTGGGAGTTTCTTAGTTTTCATCTTCAGGAGACAGGCAGAGGAACACTCATTAACCCACCAAAAGCTTGTAGACCGTCATGGACCTGGAAGCCACATACTGAATGCCTTCACTCTGCCAGACTCTCAAGATCCACAGCTGGATGAAGGTGACCCCATGTGTTTACTCTCTCAGCCTGGGTCTCAGCAAACATGGCTGGGGGCATGGAGCTGGGGCTGGCCTCCTTGTGTCAGGTAGTCTGTCTACTTCAAGTATATCTTTTAGGCTGATAGGAAACCCTCTGGGTTTTCCCTGTCTGAAGCTTCAGGGAAGACATGAATAGAATGGCAAAGGGTACAAGATCACAAACAGATATGATCTGCTTTCCAGAAGGTTCCATTCCTGCCATACGGGATTCCTTTGAGAGACTTATACCTGGAGACACCAGGCTGGGGTCTAGAACATGTTCCATTGGCCACTGTTCTAGCTCCGTGGATGCCTGAGGTGAAATCAGAGGGTCTGTGGTGTGGTATGATCACACCACATACTTGGATTAAACTGGGGCTCAAGTTAAAAGCCTAGAGACATGTGGACTGGGAAAGTGACTTGGGACAAAATAACAAAGACCTGAGTCCTGATTCCCAGGATCCATGGACAAAGCCAGACACCATGAACCACACTTGTAATTCTAGCATGGGAGAAGCAGAGACAGGAACTCACTGGCCGGCCAGCCTAGCTCAGTCTCTGTGCTCTAAGCTCAATGAGAGATTCAGTCTCAAAAGATAAGGTAGAAAGTGACTGAGGGAGACAGCTAGTGCTGAGCTCTGGCCTCCACACCGATGTGCCTGTATTCACACCGGCACACACTCACCTGAACACACACACATGTACACCCACACATCCCTCAGGCCTTGCAACCCTAGCTCTCACACACATTCCACACCTCATCAAGCACACACACATACACACATACACACACACACACACACACACACGCACATGCATACATCACTATTCCACATACCACACCCCTTACACACCCCCATACCTAACACACACACAGGCATCACTATTCCACACACCACACCCCCTACACACCCCCATGCACAACACACACACATACACACACACACACACACACACACACACACGCACGCACGCATGCACGCACAAACACACACTCCTAGAGAAAGGAAGTAGCACTCTCCAACCCAAGGAAACAGACCAGGAGGCTTTACTGGGCCCAGTGGCTGCCAGTGCTGCAATGTCTTCCTGAGAGAGAAGCAGCCTAGGCCAATGCCCTCACCAGGCCTCCAGCACTCAGAGAGGGAGATTTCTGGAAGCCTGGGAATGCACCATCTGGCCAGGTCTAACCTGGGGGTTCTCTGTCTCCTCACTAGACTGTGAGCCCTTCTGAGACAAGGCTATGCCCTCTCCTCTCTCACCCTCGGGCTCACATGGGCTTTGGGACTGAGGAGTCTCAGGTGAATGTTGGAGCTGAAGAAAGGACCAAGGGACAGATGGAGTGGGAGCAGGGTGACAGTGTGGGGAGGGAGACAGCAGAAAGAGAAGGAGGAGGGGGGACAAGGTGGGGGAAGAGGGAGGGAAGGAGGGGGAGGAGTCTAAACAGGTAAAGGAAAGAATAGAGAAAGAACAAACTCCAGAAAGAGGAAAAGAGCAGACGGAGAACACAGAAAGAGCCCATTCTAAGCAACACATCCTTACTTTGTGGGACCGGTCACTCAAATGTCCCCTTTCCTAGATAGGGAAACCGAGGTTCAGGCAGTCAGGCTATCTATGCCAGGTCATCTAGCTGTTTCCATGCTGGCATTCCTATTTGTCAAATTCGTTCCAGAGCACCCCACCCCACCCCAGCCTCCACCTTCTGTAGAAGTAATAAGATGAAAGGGGGTGTGGCCAGAGTACTCACTTAGAAAGGAGCTGAGGCACACTCCGTGCAGCTGATTTCACAATGCCTGGAAGAGAAAGAAACACAGAGAGGTTTAGCTACTGAGGATCAGCACACACTGCAGCTTCAGACAGGCTTGTAGAGGGTTGCTGCTGGGCACTTTCTCCACCCAGAAGTTTCTCGGAGGTGAGGTACTGACATGCTCTTCTTTCCGTGGGCTCTGCGTGCACTGCTGGAAGGCAGGCACAGAGAACACACAGAGCGGCTAGGAACATCATGTGGAATCCACGCTCTGCATGATGTACAGATGGGGAGACAGAGGCAGAAAGTATATGCCAGGGAGGTCACGTGATCAAAGGAGGCAGCCGAGAGCTTCAGGATGAAGGTACAGGCTAGCCCCCAACCACACGACTTTTCTTCCTCCTCTCCCTCCATCTCCCCTTCTTCCTTCTCTGTCTCTTCTTTCTCTTCCTCTCCTCCTCCTCTTCTTCCTCCCTTCCCCACACCAGTTCCTTCCTCTTTCCCCCTTGCCCTGCCCTCTCCCCTTCCTTTTGTGCAGGTGCAAGTGTGTACACTTACAGAGACCAGAGGACAACCTCATGTGTCATTCCTCGGATTTGGTTTTCGAGCCGGGGTTTCCCATTGGCATGGGGTGGGCCAGTAGGCTGCCTACCTAACAAGTCCCAAGGGATGCTCTTGCTTCCACGTGTCCAGTGCTGGGATTACAAATGCAGCAGACACCATGCCCAGGATTTTTATATAGATTCTGGGGGTTAGATTCAGGTCCTGACCCTTATGCAGTAAGCACTTTACAGCCTGAGCCATCTCCCTAGCCCAGATATCATCTGACATCACCTTCCTATTCCTCCTCCAATTCCAATTGATCAGGTTCAGGTCAGGCTGGCTCCAGCACATCTAAGGAACACACTTCTCACCCCTGAGATCCAGGCACAATTGTCCTCAATTCCCGGATACCTAGTGTTCAGCTACCAAGAGTGACAATGGAAGGTGACAGGCTTAGCTGGGAGGCCTTTTTCTATGGTGTAATTGATCCAGGTGGTTCCCTGGGGGGTATTTTTGTGCCTCCTTATTTCAAACAATACTATTCCATGTCCTCAAATGGCCTGGATGAATTCTGGAAGGGGACAGCATGTACTCATTCATCCAGTTACTCTTCAGGTCCGCTGACTCTGAGCCTCTCTCCAACTTCCTCAGCTCAGTCAGAGCCTGGCGGCCTCTTCCACTGCCACACTCAGAAACTCCTTCCACATGCACCCGTGAGATGACATCCATCTTTTACCCAGCATTCCCTGTGTGCCAAGCTTCCTGCTAATCACTTTCTCTGCATCAAAGCTTTTAGTCCCCAGGTGAAGAGCCAGAGACTGGAGAGTGAATAACCAAGGGCCTATGATCTGAACCCCAGCCCTGCAGTCTGTCTCAACCATGACACTACAAGCCAAGAGATAGCCACCAGGGTAACTGCAGTGAGCATTCTCTTAGGAGCTGACTGTGGGCCAGGCCTAGTGGTAATGGCTTAGACATGGGATCTCATTTAATTATTGCCATAGGGTCATGAGGCAGGCAAGGCCATCTTCTTTCCACCCTCTGTCCAGAAGCTCCATAATGGAGTGCATCTGAACTTGAAAACAAAGGTTACGTGAGCCTGGTCATGTAAGTCAAGTCCCATCCCTGCCCCCAAGTGCTGATCATGGTGAGAAAGACCTGAGTTCAGCTCGACTCTACTTATGAATGTGTGTGTGTGTGTGTGTGTGTGTGTGTGTGTGTGTGTGTTCATGCACATGCATTGAGTTATGGCATAAGATATATTTTTTACACTCCACACTTAAAAACCCAGAAAGGTAAAAGTAGCACTGGTTTGATGTCAAGGACAGGTCTGACACTCATCCAGTGCCTCCCACTTCCCTTGATCCTGAGGCCTTTGCCCCAGGCAGGCCCCACATGGCCCCCTTTCTCCTCTCCCAGGACCAAGAGCCGCTTGTGTTGTCTGAAGCAGTCAGCCTCACTGTTGGCAAAAGCTCAAGTGTGCAGAGAAAATTCAGAAGTCACTGAATTAAACACTTTTAATGTTTTCCTTGATAAATATGCAAATGCTCACAAAACAGAACCCACAGAAATATTCCTGTTTAGCTTGCTATTCCAGGCATTTGAAGTTTCTTTCCTTCCGGTTGCCACGGAGTGATTGGCATGGCGGCTTTGCTCAGGCTTCCTCGCCTCCACCCCCTTCCTCAGCCCTTCAGCCATCTGCCTCTCTCTCCCCACGCAGCCAGGCCTCCCCCCTGTACACTTGGGTCACCACCCAGCCGGGGGAAAGAGCTGAAGGAAAACTGGCACTTGGGAGGCAAAGAACTTTTCCTCTGGCAGACCATGCTCTGGAAGAAGGGCTTTTAACTCTTTCCTCCTGTATCACACCTAAATTTGCCCTCCAGGAACACACTGAGGACTCAGGAGGTGGGCAGACCCCTCTACCCCTTCCCATTGTTCCTCCCCATGTTCCTCATGGCTAAGATGCCACAGACTTCATTGATAGTTGGCCTACGTCTGTGGGCGTAGGGCTGGCAGGGGATTCCACAAAGGTTGGAGATTCTGGGTTGAGCAGGACAGTGGCTAGGCCTTCCCAGGGATGAAGCAGAGTCTTCATCCCACATGCTGTGCTCCTGCTGTCTGTGACTGCTGGTCTCAGGGAAGAATTTGGATCAATGGCCACTCTGTATCTGTTGCCACCAGATGTTCAGGAAGGGGCCTGATAGAGGGTCACTATGGATGAGGCCAGCCCTAGGGTGGCCGCTGGAAAAGCAGATAATGCTGTGACAGTCTTACAGAAAGGCAATGCAGGTGGCCTCGGTAAGGTTTGGGGTGTCCTTCTCCCCTGAAGTGCCCATTTTATTTCTTTTGTTTTTTTTCTTTTTCTTTTTAAAAAAGTGTGTGTGTGTGTGTGTGCACGCGCACACGCGTGTGCGCGCGCACACACACACACACACACATTTAGTCTGTGAGTGAAGTGGCTGCAGAAGACAAAGAAGGCATCAGATCCCCTGGGACTGGAGTAACAGGCTCCTTGATTTGGGTCTTGGGAACTGGACTCAGGTTTCTGCAGCAGCAGTGTGTGCCCTTAACCACTGAACCACCTCTCCAGACCAAGGCCCAATTTTCATATGTAGGAATGACAGGAGGAGTCTCTGTGTATGTGCACACATTGTGTGTGCTTGCCTATGTGTGCTTGTGTGAACACACCCAGTTTTTCATTCACGCGGGGCCTCAGTATTATTTATCATTCACTGTGAGCCAAATTGACAAGTCAGGTCTCACAACTGGCTGACTTAACGTTCTTTCCTAGGGAAGCAGGCAGGGCTCACATGCTCAGGTGCGATTTTAAATCTTGCCTCTGTGCACCCCAACTGTGTGGCCCTGTGCCCACCATTCTTTTTGAGGCTCACTTTTCTCAGCTGAAGCATGAGGCAACAGCCTGGATCTGCAGAAGCAGCCCAGGCTACGAAATGGCAGCCCAGCCGCTCTTGTCTTCCCACTCGCTTGCCCATCCCCTCGGCAGTCACTCTCTTCTGAGAGGTCATTTGACATCTTTATGCCTTTATCATCCTCACAGGGATGCTGCCAAGCTAAGGACTCTGAAAGCTGTCACACTGATACACAGTGCTACCGAGCCCCTAAGCTGATTCTAAACTGATCTTCAGTGAGTCGAGATGGCTTCTGATGTCAGCGAGATATCTCAGGTGTGTATGTGTCAACCAAACACACCCTCTTGTGTTCCCAAATGTGTGACTGACATCACTTCCAACCAGAAAGAGCAGCGTTAGGAGCCCAGAAGTGTGCCTCAGTTTCTTCTCTCATGGGGGCACTTTGACAAACAGATACCTCATTTGCCCCTCACAGTGGTGTTGCTGAGGGCAGAGGTAAATGGGAACATCTCGGAGTATGATTTAGGGGTCGTAAATGTGTACTCCTCTATAGAAAGCATCACAAGTTGATTTCCTACCAATGCTTGGTAGGAGCATAATGAGGCGATGCAAGCCAAAAATTTCTGAAGTTGAAAGTTTGAGTTGTTGACTTAAAGTGAATTTATTTCGAAGTTGTTGCTTTTCTCCTTTGTAGCAGTAGGCGCAGCAAGAGGCTGCCAGATCTCAGTGGGGTGTGTGAAACCTAGGCTTCTCCTCTCTGGCGTGAGGCATGGTGGAATCCCCAGCAGTTAGTGTCCTTGTTCCTAGGGTGGGATCTGGACCATCTAGGACTTCTGAGCATCCCAGAGGTCCTGGTTGCTTAGTATGCATAGAGAAGGAACAGAAAATAGATCTGGTTTCTTGGGCCAGCATCCAGCCGGACCAGCCTCAGGCTGGAGTTGGCCAGAGTAAAACTGAAAGGCTCAGTCTGAGGCAGGAGTGGGCGGGAGTCAGCTGGGCACCTGCTCCCCAGGGCGAGTTCACCTCCCTTGATGGGATTATGGCTAAAGCTTTTCAGAGACTTGCTTGCGTCTTCCGCTTGCCTTCTTAGGATCCAGAACTTTGACCTTTTCCTTCCAGAAGGCAGGACATAATTCTTATCCGACTGTCACTTGAGCAGGAATGATGGAAGGGACAGGGTGGCTTTGCCAAGTGGCTCCTGCAAGCTGGGGGCACTGAGCTCACCTACGTGTTATCTGTTAGCGTTAACTGCCATCTTGACACAACCCAACAATCATCTGAGAGAAAGGCCTTCGATTCAGGAATTGCCTAGGTCCGATTGGCTTACAGGCGTGCCCATGGGGGAGTTAATTGATATGGGAAGAAACGGCTCACCATGAATGACACCATCCCTAAGCAGATGATCTCTGGCTGCATAAGCAAGTCAGCTAAGCATGAGTCTAGGACCAAGCTAGAGAGTGAGTCACCCAGCAGTGTTTCTTCATGGCTTCTGCTTCAGATTCTTGGTCTGATATCCCTCAAGGATAGACTATCACCTGCAGTGAAAGCCGAATAACCCATTCCTCTCCTAAGTTGCTTTTGGTTAGAGTGCTTAATCACAGAAAAGTAGAGAGGATGGAAATTAGCACCAAGATATGGCTGTGATGCAACTGAGCATGTGGGTTTTAAGCCTTTGGGGTATTCTGTTGTGTGACTGTGGAGGATCTTGGAATTTAAGCTGAGAAAAACGATTGAATGTTCAGAGATTAATGAAATGTTTTGTGGGAGCTCAGATGCCAAGAATGCTGAGAGAATATGGACTGTGGAGACCTGGCTTGTGAGGTTTCAGAAGGAGGTAGTTTCTCTCTTTGCCATTTGTGTGATATTTTGAATGAAGAATCTGTGGTTACTGTCAGCTAGGGTAGAAGAATCAGCTAGGATTAATAAGAGACCAGCTTATTGAGGTAAAAGTCTCTCTGCTTCATTAGGACAATGAAAAGTATTTCCTCAGGGCTGTACCCAGAAGCTAATGTTCAAGTGACACGTGAACTTGACAAAGCATAAGAGTGGTATCCGTTTTAAAGGTATGAAAGCTACAGGATTAAAGGAGTCATGGAAAGCATGAAGCCTGGCACTGGGTTGCAGGGTTCGTGGTTCTGAAGAAAGGCCAAGAGAGGCCACTGATGAAGCAACAGCCTCGGGTCCAATGGAGCCTCCAGGATATCAGAGATGGTGGGAGTGTGGGATGCCTAACAACAGAAAAAAGAGTGGGTGGAGCTGGCTATGAGACAAGGCTTGTGTGCCAGGAATGGCAGAGCTGGGGAGATGAGGCTGACCATGCCCTTTGGAGTCCAGAAGATCTTGAATGAGCTCCAGATGTCAGACACTGAGCTACAGAATTCAGACTTGCACTTCTGGATTTTGGTTTTACTTTGATCTTTCCTTTTGGGATAAGAAAGTTTATAATTTGTTATTTTATTTTATCTTATTTTGTTGAAGCTGACAGTTAAGAGACTTTGGATTTTACAAATGATCTTGGACTTTTAAAGTGCTGAAAATTTTAAAGACTGGGGCTTTTAAAGCTGTGTTGCATTTTATAATATAATATTAACATGAAGTCTTGGGGACAAGGGCTTGAAAGGTTATGGCTCAGAAGCGATATGTTTTTGGGTCAAATTGGTAAGGGGTAGAGGTTCCTACCCCTTTAATTTCTACCTTGACATAGCCTGGAGTCAAATGAGATAAAAGCCTCAGCTGACACCAAGGAATTGCCCAGATGGGCCTGTGGGAATGTCTAGAGAGATTGATTATTAATTGATGGGCCCAACCCACTATGGGTGTCACCATCCATAGGCCGGTGGTCATGGGTTATATAAGAAAGCTGGCTGATAGCACATATGTCCAACTGGTGGGTAAAATCAAGAAAGATTAATGCAAGGACAAGACTTTTACAACCAGAAACTCATAGTTCAGTATGAGCTTCGATACATACAAGGACTATGATACACAAGACAGCTCAGAGAGGTTGGTTAATTTATAATTAAAAGCGTTGGTAATGAGAAAACTAAGGTGTATGAAGCATCATTTCAATGTTCATGTAACAAATGAATATTAAGACAAGAAACCTGCCGAGCATGAGTCTACGAGCAAGCCCGAGAGCAGCGCTCCTCTGTGGTTTCTGCTTCAAGCTCCTGCTTTGAGTTATTGCCCTGACAGCCCTCAGTGGTGGACTGTGACCTAGAAGTACAAGCCAAAGAAACTCTTTCCTCCCCTAAGTCCTTCGGTCAGAGTTCTGTTACAGCAACAGAGATGTGACTAGAAGAGAATCCAAGAGGAGGCTGCAATGACCCGAACCTTGGGAGGGCAACAAACTGAGCAGGGGGAGTGGAGACAACTTTTCTAATGGTTCAAAGCTAATATTGACCAGAAATTAGCTCACCTCTCAACATTACTGTCTGCATCCGTGTTTCAAAGTGCAAAACCACTCGCCTATCTACCCAACCACTCAACCACCCAGCCACTCACCCATATATCTACCCAACCTGACAGTCACTCACTCATCCATCCATCTATCTATCTATCTATCTATCTATCTATCTATCTATCTATCTATCTATCTATCTATCTATCTATCTACATATCCCTTATCATCTATCTATCTTCTATCTATCCATCCATCCATTTCTCTATTCACCCATGATCTCAAACACCCACCTACCTGTTGATCTACTCATCCACCAACCTACTTATTCATCCATCTATCTATCCATCCATCCATCTGTCCATCCATCCATCCATCCATCCATCCACCCATAATTCTGAAGTTCATCTATAAGTCAGGATCTGAGCTATGTGCTACATAGGAAGAGGGTTTAAATGTGTATGCAGGAATGAAGCGCTGTCACTGGCGGACTCTAGGCAAAAGCTACACTACTGAGCTATGCTCCCAGCACTTCACTTTGAGGCAGGGATTCCTCTGGGTTTCAAATGTACATCTAAGAAAAAAAATTTCTTTCTCCCAAATGCACTTAATGTTATTCTCCACCTTTAATATGTGTATGTATGTGTGTGTGTGTGTGTGTGTGTGTGTGTATGTGTTTCAGCATCTTGTCAAGTCCAGGCGTTTACTACATCTAGGACAGCTGCAGAGAAGCAACCTCAAGATGCTCTAATCTCCTCTCACAGACACAGACGCTTCTACTGGACTTGTTCCTTCTGCTCTATTCACAGATGGTTCCACAGAAGCTGGACAGCAAGGAAACAGCCAACTCTAAGACTGGACCAATATCTCTGTACCCATTCTTCTAGGCTTCCTAGAGACACGTCGCCCTGAAGCAAGCAGGAAGTAGTCAAAGATCACAACGACCCTATTCCTGCTCCACCATCTCCTCTTTCTAATTTTTCCCTTTTTAATTAAAACCAAAACGGGGGACCTTTAGCATTTCGTCTATGCCCCACCCCATAGTTACCTGGCAACAGCCAGATATTCCCGACTCACTATAAAAGGGGCTGCTTGCCCCTTCCTCTCCCTCTTGCTCTTACCTTCTTGCTCCCCCCCTCTCTCCACCTGTTCATGGCTGGCCTCTACCTACTCCTCCTCTCTCTCTCTCTCTCTCTCTCCCTCTACTACCTTCTTGACTCCCCTCCCCATGCCCTGAATAAACTCTATTCTATACTATACCGTCATGTGGCTGGTCCCTAGGGGGAAGGGATGCCTCAGCATGGGCCCACAGAGGCACCCCCTTCCCCCAATCTGACTACCCCTCCATAGAACAGATCCCCTCTCTCTTTATCTTTTTATAAACACTCACGACCACTGAGTCATACCCTCAGCCCCTGGTTCAAATGACCACCAAACGTTTTCTGTGGTGGTGATAGAGAAGGAGTGGAAGTGGAAGCCAGATTCCTAGGTCTGGGCTGGAAATGCTTCCCAAAGTGACCCTGTTCTGTGGTAATGTCTTGTCTTGGAACTGGAGATGAGGAAGGGCCTGCTACAGAGCCAGATCTTAGGAACACCAAAGATGAAGGAGAGGAACGGGACTCATCTAAGGGTTGGTGGCCAGGTGGGAAGGTAGGCCTCTTATAGCTGAAGGATTAAGCACCTCAAGGAAAAGCAGATTTTGACTCAGGCTCTTCCCAGTTTTTACAAAGACATCATCTTTGCACAGCATACCAGGAAGACCAAACAAAGGCATGAACCAGGGCCAGACTCCCACCCTGCTTCTGATCCCTGTGGCTATTTGATTCAGAGGGTGACAATGCTCTACATTCGTTAATCATTTACCATGCTGGGGTGAGCCAGGGACAGGCTCGCCACACACCACAACCTCATTTAATCCCCTGTATGGCACTCTACAGAGTGGGTCATTGTCACGGCCCATTTAACAGAAGAGGAAACTGAGTAAAGATTGCCTGACTGGGCAGTGGCTGGGCTGGGAATTAGACCGGGATGCCCCACACCCACAGCTCAGACTCTTTTTATGCTGACTCAGACCATACTGACTTAGAGACACACACAGTAGGAAACTGGCCTGGGCCTCTACCCAGAAAGAAAATGGTGCCGATCTTTGAGCAGGGCTGGTAATTCCTTTTAAACCCTCAAGAGGTTCGTTGGCACAGATGCTTGTAATTGCCAGGAGAACTTCTGCCACCCAGTCCTGGTCTCAGAGCGCACACTTTTGTGGTGAGATTTTGAACAGGTTGTCTAGCGAAGCCTGGATTTGCTCTCAAAATGTCCTCTGTGATGTCGCTTTGCACTGGACACATGACCTGCCGGTTACTTGGGACAGTCCTGTGCTTTCCTGTTCCACGATCTGGCATCACACAGAGACCATAAAAGGGAAAGGGCAAGCCCAGGTCTGAGGATAGCACCGGCAGCAAATCCCTCAGCATACTGCCGGGGAAAGGGTTAAGCTTAATACTTCAGCATGATAGCTTAATGCCTTCTGCTCACCTCAAGCTCTACCAGGAAGGCTGACAATCCCAGCAGAGCAAACAAAAGGTCAGATTGTTCTGGAGAAAACTAGTTTGGCAGCATCATTTGCCAATAATTTTCTCAACAGCTTAAACTTTCTTCTGCTTCCTTGACTTCAACGCAACCTGAAAGCGGCAGACAGACAGGTTCTTCTTTGGGAATCCTGTGAGGACTGCTGCTGGGAGAAGGGGTGGCGGGAGAGAGGTAAGGGACTTAGCTGGAGACTCAGCAGATGATGCCTTAGGCAGCCAGAAATGCACCCAACACTATAGTCCTTCACAGCACTGTCAGAATTTTCTGGAATCAGAGACCAAGAAGGGCAGCTCTGGTCACAACCATGTCTACCCGTCCCTTGCGGGATGGACAGGACTGTGATCCATGTGCACTCTGGTTCAGTTCTAGAACCATCAATGTGAGTGGTAGGTTCTGGCAATGGTATCATGGGTCCCTCAGTCTGTGACGAATGATCGAGACCTTTTTAACCCATCCAACCAAATTTTTTTAGAGGCCTACCTTCTCTGTCACTCAGCGCCCCCACGGCAGCACCGTGCTCGCTCCAGTCACTGCTTGCTGCGAGGCTGGGTGAGATCACCACTTCTAACATTGCCTTGTACCTGAGTGGAGACGAAGAGAAATGTAATGTATTTGTATTCATTATTATGCATGTTTGCTAATGAGTCAGATTTCCTTCCCTAAGTGTGTAAATATAAAAAGCTGATTACCTATTCCCAACCTTCTAATAAATTCCATATTATATAAATTCACAAACTTTTTGTCAAAATGGAAATGAAGTTCTTGCCCCGAGAGAGAGAGAGAGAGAGAGAGAGAGAGAGAGAGAGAGAGAGAGCACCCACTCTAATAAAATGACTCGTGTGGTCTGGATTTTCCTATTAGAACCACTGTGCTTTGGTCTCTGTTCTGGATTGCCCTCAAGCTGGGGAGACTTCCCAGGAGAGGAAGGGGTGATGAGGGAGGAGAGGATTGGTATTCCGACTTCCAGAGACTAGAGGGGCTGGCGGAGGGCACTGGGAATTGGCTGTGGTTACAGCAGAAACCACAACCACAGTGCGTGTTGTTCTCACAGGTGGAAAAGGGCACAGATGACAGCCATAGTGTTTCACAAGTGCCTTCAGGATGGGGCCTGATGCCACAAATCTGTAACCTCAGCTGCTTGGGATGCTGAGGTAGAAGAATCCCAAGTTCAAGGCTAGCCTGGGAAACTTTGTGAGACTCTGCTGCAAAATGAAAAATAACAAGAGGGCTAGCGAGGGGTGAGGCAGGCTCTTGCCTTATGCATGTGAAGCACTGGGCTCCATCCCTGGGACCCGAGTGCCTCTAGATGATACAGCATCATAGCCCAGCACAGCCACTCCTTCCAAGAAAGAAAATCCCAGAGCTGGAATTGCTCCTGATATTGACATGTCACGGGGGTGGGCATGGGAGTGGGGCCCCACACAAGGCACCAAATGGGTTTTCTTAACTTTTCACTGAAACATTCCACACTGGCACAGTAACTGTAGTTGCTTCTAAGTTCTTACCTGCTACAGATGGGAAATATGGCTGTTCGCTCACTCTCACAGCACTGGGGTAGCCACACTCAACGGCCTAGACTTCAGCTCACAATACTCACAGCTGACTGCCACTGTCAGTCAGTGAGAAGCTACACTTACTGAGCATTTGATTAGCTGAGGCCATCCTGGGCATGGCCAGGTACCACTACGCTGATGGGATGCACAGTGGCCAGGGCACATAGCAGCCACAAGACTAGATCTGCCATAGGAACATCATGGATTCTGCTCTCCCTAGTTCTGAAACTGCTGACTTGAGTAAGTGTAAAAGTTGGGGACCATCAAAATGCCTCCCTGACAAGACCATGGTGCAGGTTAGGAGGCAAAGTGTGAAAGGGACAAGCTTGAGGCAACCGCGCAAGCACCTATATGTACCGCAAGACTGGGCCAGTAGAGACGGCATGCTCAGATAACATTGTGCAGGCAGCCATAACTAGAACTGAGTGGGAGCCCGTGCAGCATGGCGATTGATGGCCAGAGTCCAGCAAAGAGGCAGAAGAGCACCTATGTAAAGATGCCAAGTCTATGAAACACCAAACACAAGACAGGATTGTTCACTGTCAAAGTGCTTGAGATCGGAGGATGGCAGTGTGAACCAGAGAGAAGGCTTGGGGTTTGGGGGCACATACTGCTCTTATTGGGGGCCCAGGTTTGATCCCCAGAACCTACATCAGGAGACTCGGCCAACAGTCAGTTCCAGGGATCTGACTCCCTCTGGCCTTTTTGGACACCTGTACATACTGTATATACAAATGCAAATATTTTTTTAAGACTGAAAAATATGAAGGCAGCATTATGAATAGGAATGATAAAATTCTGTCAGGAGGAAAGGGCTGGGGCTGTAAGCACTGGACCCTGGTAGTTCAGCTGGATCAGCCTTACTTCAGCTGAGGATTTCTCCCTGAACAATGAGCCCCTAGCCCAGGCTACCTCCAGTCTATCTCCTGCTCCAACCTGTGAGCTAAGAATAACTTTCAAAGTTTTCATGTTTCTTTCTTTGCAGTGTTAGGGCTTTGCATGTGTCAAGCAAGGCCTCTGCTGCTGAACCTTGGCCCCAGCCCAAGTTTTCATGTTTTTAAAGAATTAAGGAAAAAAAAGATCAAAAGAAGGCCAGCATTCCCCAACATGTGAATACTATATAAAAGTGAAATTTGAGGGTCCGCGGGTAAAATTCCAACAGGCTGTAACCCACTGTCACACGCATGGTTACGGTTACAGTCTAACCTCTGGGCAGAGTCCTCCTAAGAGAGGCTGTGTCTGGCCCCCACAGAGCTGAAGATATTTAATGTCTGGGAAAGAAAAAAAGTTTACCAACAGTGATTTAGTCTGCAAGCAAGGTTGTGAATACACTGGTGTTCTAAGGTTGACTATTTACTTTTGTATGCCCGAGGCAGGCTTTGAAAGTGTGTGTGTGTGTGTGTGTGTGTGTGTGTGTGTGTGTGTGAGAGAGAGAGAGAGAGAGAGAGAGAGAGAGAGAGAGAGAGAGAGAGAGAGAAGCACTCATCCTAACAGGTACATGCAGGGAACATAGACTGAGCTTGGGATGCCTTCCCTAAACCCGTTCCCTACATTAATTTTCAGGACAGCGTCTCTCATTGAGCTTAAAGCTGGCTGCTTTGGCTATGCTCCATAAGCCCTCAAATCATCTGGTCTCTTCCCCAAGGCATTGGGGTTACAGCTGTGTGCCATAACGTCCAGCTTTTGATATGGGTGCTGGCGATTCGAACTCAGGTCCTTATGCCTGCCTGTAGAGCAGGCACTTTACCCACTGAACCACACCCCTAACCTGAAGGTACTTTATCTGAAGTTTTTAAACTGGTGAGAGACTCCCACAGAAATCAGTGGGTATTTGGGACTTTTCACGAAGAGATAAGCGTTGTCCTAATGTTCCCACATACACAGGCGTCCTGAGAGTCCACGTCCTTGTTCCCAAATTGCCACAGTGAGGGGGTTCAGGAAGCTCCTTCCTTTAGTCCTGCAGGGTGAATTGTGCCCCCTGCAGCAGCAGATTTTGAATCTGTCACCTAATTGTAAGTGACAGAATTTTACATTGAACCCCCCACTTCCTTCTTCAGGGCGTCAGGGAAGAGCTTTTTTTTTTTTTTCGATGATGTAAAAACCTTGGTCTCTAAATATCTCCTTGCTGTCTCTGAGCGTGGTTATCAGAGGACAGGGCTGCTAGTGAAACTGCCAAACCCAGTTTTAAAACTGCGTGAATCATTCCCTCCCTGGTATTTAGAACTCATGGAAGTGGTTAGAAGGGCTTAATTCTCTTGGGTGACGATCTAAGTTCTTGCCTTCTCCCATGATGCTGCTTAGTAACCACCAGCTGGGGCCAAAGAGTCAAGCCCAAGCTGGTCAAGGCTCAGGGCTGGTGTCTGCTGCAAGCTCTACCCTGTTTGACTCTTGTCCACTCTGCCCCACCCTCCCTTTTCCCTGTTTCCGATTTTTCAGGTTCCAACAGACATTTGCACTGAAAAGCACAGGCATATATATTTTCAGAAGAGATAGCAGAGTGTCCCTTGTGTTCTGTCACATGACTTAGGAATTTTATACAGCTCTGCTGAGCTTGCTCATTTCACATTGAGTGGTCCTTGCCGATTTTACGCTCTGGTGAGTGTGTGTCCAGGAGTCTGCTGTGGGACAGAAAGAAAGTGATAAATGCTTTGGTGGATTTTATGTGGACCTCCACCTAAGCTGTCGGGGGCTTGGAAATCCATTTTGTTTTCCCTTTAGGACCCATCACAGAACCCTGTCACTTTGTCACCCCATTAACACCTGCCGGAGGGAAGAAGGAAGAGTGAGGGAGAAGAAGCTGGGAAGGTGGCTCAGCTGGTAAAGTGCTTCCCAAGCTTGAGGACCCAAGTTCAAATCCTGGGTACGGGAACGTGTACTTGTGATCCCAGCATTGGGAAGACAGAAACAGGAGGATCCCTGGCCAAACAATTTAGCCTAATTGTTGAGCCCCAGGCCCCAGGGAGAGAGATTCTCTCAAAATCCAAGGCTGGTGTCCAAGGAACAACATTCCAGGTTGTCCTTTGTTTCCCACACACTGTGCTCATGCACACACACACACACACACACACACACACACACAGAGTTCAAGGCCATCTTTGGCTACATTGTAAGTTCAAGGTCAGCCTAGCTACACAAAATCCTGTGCCAACTTAAAACATAAAAGGAAGAAATCCATACTTGGTAACCAACTTCTTTCCATTGAATCAGAGTTTGCTTCATTTCCTACCAGACCCTGGTTAGGCCTTTTATCTTCAATCTGCACTACGATTTTAAAATGCATTGCTGGGTAGAAGCCTAGCTTGTAGCTATACAAAGCATTGTCCTGGTAGGGGCATCCAAGTGGTTACCATCCCTTACCCATTCCAAGCAATGCTGCAGTGGACATCTGACTATCCACTTAAGCAACATATGTCTGTCTGTCTGTACATTCATCCATCTGTTCACCTATCTGTCTGTTTATCTATCTATCTATCTATCTATCTACCTACCTACCTACCTACCTATCTAATCAATCTACCTATCTAATCAATCTACCCATCTAATCTATCTTCCTACCTGCCTATAATTTGCCTATGTCCTTTGAATGGTGATGGAGGAGCATCAGAAAGGAATCTTGAATGACATTCAAGATATTTTTGTTTGAGACAGGGTTTTACTGCCCGGGAACTTTGGCAACTAGCCTAGGCTCTCTGACCAGCAAGCTTCATCTTCCTGGGGCTGGGATCATAACTGTGCAATGCCAGGGTGGGTTCTGGGGATCAAACTCAGGTCCTCATGCTTCTGAGGCAAGAGCTTTACTGACTGAGCCATCTCTTAGCCCTGTATCTGTGTATCCTTATTACGAATATATGCATTATATTGTGTGCACACACACATTCCACAGAGAGAGAGAGAGAGAGAGAGAGAGAGAGAGAGAGAGAGAGAGAGATTGATTTTCATGAGAACTGGACATGGTCTAATGTTAACAGCCTGCTCCTTATAATTGCTGTGTCTTTAAAGGCTCCCACCAGCCACGCACAGGCTTCCAATTTCACAACTTGCTGTTAACACTTATGTTGTGGTTTTGATATAAAGCCTTTTCCAGAAAGGCTGGTGTGTGGAAAGCTTGGTCACCAGCTGGGGCATCCAGTCACTGAGCTGAGGCATCTGGTCCCCAGACCCTTCCTGTCACTCTGTATCATCTGCCCTTCATACAGTGAACATCTTTCCTCTGGGATGCACTCCCTGCCATGATGGGCCTCACCTCACCCTCACCCAGCCATGGAGCCTGGCGGCTGTGGCCTGATACCTCTGAAATGAGGCAGTGCCTGTGAACAGCTAGGGCAGTCTGGTTAGCACACGCAGAACTGCCCGGTGCTCTAACCCATGTGCTGAAGGGCAGGAGGCAGTATTCGTGGCCATTCCCACCCCCATCTCCCATGCTGGGATGTTTGGGTTCTGGGGAGAGGCTTGTACCCAGTTCCTTTATTCTCTCTCTTCTTCATTACTGGGGCTTTGCTTTAGTGTAGTTGTTTAGTGTTTTTTCCTATTCTAATGTTGTAACTTCTTCTCTTACGTCTCTCAACCCCCTTCTTTGGGACAGGGTCTCATATAATCTGGGTGGGCCTAGAAACCACTTCATACTGGAAGTTGACCCCTGATCCTCGGCTTCCCGAGGGCTGGGATTATAGGAACATGCTGTCACTTATAACTCAAGATGACACCTTTTTTTTTTCAGTGATGGGCTCATCAATACTATGCAGGTGCCCATCATGGACTGCATCTCTAGTCTTACGTGTTTGGAATTTCTTTCCGGAATCTTCTGTTATTTCCTTTATTTCTGGAATTAAAAAGGTGCATTTTAAGTTGTATTCTATGTGTATGGATGTCTCACCTGCATGCATGTCTGTGTGTGCCTGGTGCCCTTGGAGGTCAGAAGAAGGTGTTGGATCCCCTGGAACTGGAGTTACAGACAGTTGTAAGCCAACATGTGGGTGCTAGGAATCGAACCTGCTCCTCTGGAAGAGCATCCAGTGTTTTAAACCACTGAGCCATCTCTCTAGCTCTCTGGCATTAAAAAAAAAATTCTTGCACATTTAACCAATTATTTTTTTATTTAGGTCTAAAAAAATCATTTCCCTTTTCCTACTTAAAATGTATTTCTATGTTAAATTCCTAAATTCACATTTTCTACATAAGTCTACATAATTCTACATTAGCTAGAATTGTTCTTTCTTTTTTCATTCTAAGTTGTATTTTTGCCTAATGTTGGAAAAAATGAAAATAAGTCATTTTTTTTCTAGTTTGCATTAAGGCGGCCAGTTGAACGAACGTTGATGATGCTATCGTTTATATTTTTCGCTCACTTTCTCAGTGACACACACTAGGAAGAATGTTTTAATGTTTTAAGGTATTCAAAGACAAGGAAGTCCAGGCTAGAGGACCCAGGGTCTCAGCAAGTGAGAGATGGACCGAGTCAAGGCGAACCTCTAGGTCTTTTTCTTTCAAGACATTTACCAAGTCATGAGCAAGAGCAATATGACACCTTATTTCAGTGTCTTTCAGTCCCACTGGGCTGTTGAGACAAATGTCACCAGGCCAGTTCAGGCACAAGGGGAAGGAACCTGAGAACTCAAGTGCAGCTTGAGATTGGATGGTGTTGCTTTCGGAGAATTGCTGGAACACTGGGAAAGGAATAGCAGAGAATCCTGACAGAAAGGTATTCCTTAGCCAGAAGCCAAGGAGAGAGTGGCCCCTCAAAGACAAGGAGCCTTAACCAATACCTTAGACTTGTGGAGTTGAGAAGGTAGCTTCGTAGACAAGAGTGTTTATCAAATAAGCCACAAGGACCTGAGTTAATCTTCAGCACCCATGTAAAAAATAAAAATAAAAACCTGGATGTGGCTGCTTGTGCACCTGTAATCCCAGCACTGTGGGGAGCAGACACAGGAGGCTTGCTAGGGCTTGCTGGTTGCCAGCCTAGCTCCAGGGTTAGTGAGAAACCTCATTACAAGGGGAGACAGCAAAGAGTAACAGGACAGGACACCCACAGTCATGTGGACTCAGAAGGTACATGCTGCTGATGTGTGTACCCATGCATGCACTCATGCATGCACTCATGCATGCACCACTCCGGCCTTACACAAAACAAATCTTCCAAGATTTAACTGGGATCCCTCACTCAGAGTAAGGGCAAGACAAATAGACGCTGCACCGTGTCAAATCTTTTTTTTTTTTTGGTTTTTCGAGACAGGGTTTCTCTATGTAGCTCTGGCTGTCCTGGAACTCACTCTGTAGACCAGGTTGGCCTCGAACTCAGAAATCCACCTGCCTCTGCCTCCCGAGTGCTGGGATTAAAGGCGTGCGCCACCACTGCCCAGCCACCGTGTCACATCTTAATCTGAATCTCACATTGGATCAAGGATTGCTTTTGCCATAAGAGCCTGCCAAAAGAAGAGCCACATTTTCCCTAAGGAAGATGTAATCTCTCAGAATTTCCACATTTTTTCAAACACACACACACACACACCCCAAAACCTGCCAAAACCCAAGATGAAAAATCATATGTGTGCGGAGGGCATACACACACACACATATGTTGGGGTCGCTGTATATTTAATTGTTGGTTGCTATATCTGCAGAGAGCTGAGTGTTGTCTAGATTTTGGTATTTTATTCTTGTGGGTCATCACCTGCCTCAGTATTTTGTAAACATACACCTTCCTCACTCCCTGATTGACTTAATGAAGATCTGACAATGGCTAGGCAGGAAAGGGAAGACGTGACTTCCAGGCTGAAAGAGGGTCTTGGGGAGAAGAATCAGGCACAGGAAGATTTGCCAGCATGACATGGAGGTGCTCAGACGTACAGTACCGGGACTGACAGAGAGGTAAAGTCAGGTTGTGAGCTAGGATAATAAGATTAAGCTAGACAAGCTAGCTGGGAGGTAGCCTAAGCTAAGGCCTAAGCAATAACAAAAATTAACAAGTGTCTGTGTCATTATTTACACTGCTGATGCAGGAAGTCCTGATATATGTGTGTGTAGATATGCTATATACACATATATACAGATAGCTCATACACAGGTGAGTGCATGCACACACCTATGCACATGCATAAAGCTCATACATAAATCAGCTAAGAATTGTGCTTATTTGCCATCAGCAGACCTACAGTACAGAAGATTGTTCTGGAAACATGAAAATTCAGCAAGGGTGCCCAGCAACATAAAAGATCAAATTGTGAGTAGCAAGGGGACAAACCCACTCAGTCTGTTTTGCCTAGAAAAGGCACATGTGAGAAATTACCAAAATCACGAACCGTCAGGGGTCTACGTTATGATTTTTACAGTGGTCACTGAAAGAATAAAAAGAAATGCAAGCAGTTTCATAAAGTTTGCTTCTTTATGAAAGTATAAATATAGGCAGAACAAACCCTCCAGTTGCACGACAAAGCTTGGGGTGGCAGGATGGCTTGGTGGGTAAAGGCGCTTGCTGCCTGACATTGCACGTAAAAAGCGGTGGAGGGAACCCCTCCAAGATGCCCTCTGTCTTCCACATGTGTACTTTGACATATCCTTTCAATTAAAATAAAAATAACAATAAAGATTATCAAATCAGATTCTTGAAACTGACAGGCTTCTTATGAGACCACTTTTAAAGATGAATCAAGATAATTTTGAAGCATTGCAAAAGAAACCATTGAGATAGCAAATCCCAAGCAAAAAAATAATTGGGAAAACCCACATGATATAAACACCAGGGAAGCTGGAGTAATTCCAGACAGACTTTAAGATAAAAATCACGGCAATAAACTTAGGGGAGCATACACTCTGGAAAAGAATCCATCCATTGCCGGGCAGTGGTGGCACAGGCCTTTAATCCCAGCACTTGGGAGGCAGAGGCAGGAGGATTTCTGAGTTCGAGGCCAGCCTGGTCTACAGAGTGAGTTCCAGGACAGCCAGGGCTACACAGAGAAACCCTGTCTCGAAAAACCAAAAAAAAAAAAAAAAAATCCATCCATCAAGGTACAATAATTCAACATGTGTCTGGGAGCTGACTCACAAAAGGGATAAACACAGCTATCTGAGTCCAGGTCTCTACTAGACACTTCAAGACCTAAAAGTCAAACACACAATAAAAGGTAAAGGCTGCAGAGACAGTGCAGTGGGAGAGTACCTGCCACAAACAGGTACGACCTGTTCACGACCTAAGTTCAGATCCCCAGAGCCCACGTGAAGCTAGATGCTTCTCTTATCCCAGGCCTCCCAAGTTACCAAGGGGTCAGAGGCAGGAGAAGCTTCTGAGACAGCTGGTCTGGAGTGTGAATCGGGGAATAAAAGACTGGGGTCAAGCAAGGTGGGAGGTGAAGACTAACTCCTAGGGCTGTCCCCTGACCACCCAAGCTCCCTGACAACACACACACACACATTCTCTCTCTCTCTCTCTTTCTCTCTCTCTCTCACGAATGCACGCACACACGCACCATGCACACACATACACATTTGAAAAGAGAGAGAGAGAAAGAGAAGAGAACATTTAAAAAGGAATAAACACAATCGACGGATCCTGCCAGGCAATGCAAGACCCAAAACTCCAACCCCATCCACAGAGATTCCAACACGCCATGGTTTGGAGACAGTCAAGCCTCTGCCGAAAAGATGTTAGCCTTCACAAGCAGACCTCAATTCCCCTGATCGACAATTGACCTCTCCTGCTACTTGTCCCAGCTCCAGGCTCCTGTGTAGAAGAGGCTGACCTTTCACCATGAGCAAAGTCAGAAAACCTAATTTTGAGTTTCAGTTCTTACCTGGTGAGCACCATCACATACCAGGCAATTGCCTGGATCTGTTTCCTCTGATGCTCCCAGTGAGTCCGTGGAATGAAAGTACCTGCTCTGTGTTTCCCAGTAGGTGACTAAACCCAGGTTCAGGTCTGAGCCAAGCCTGGGCATTGGTAGCTTGTGAGTCACTGCTAGGTCAGTACTTCCTGTTCTGCACGGTGAGTTTTGTGCTTTGTGAGCTGTGGTTTTGTTAGTGACTTACTGGGGTAGAGAGAGGGAGTATGACAGGACATCTGACATGCTTCTCTGACCACTGTGTGTGCATGATACAGGTACACACACCTGCGCATATAACACACACGCACTGACACACTGATATACACACATACACTCAAAGCAGAATAGGGCAAGCTTTGAACCCAGGTCCTACCTTACAATAAAAGTCTCTCCCCTAACCCAGAGTCCCAGCTTTGCCATCTGCTACCGGCTATGGATGATCTGAGAGAATCAAACAGATCCTCTTTTTGTTTGTTTGTTTGTTTGTTTGTTTGTTTTTCGAGACAGGGTTTCTCTGTGTAGCCCTGGCTGTCCTGGAACTCACTCTGTAGTCCAGGCTGGCCTCGAACTCAGAAATCCACCTGCCTCTGCCTCCCAAGAGCTGGGATTAAAGGCGTGCGCCACCACTGCCCGGCCAAACAAATCCTCTTGAGCTTGGAGAACTAATAGAATCTTCTAGGCTGTCAGGTTATCCCGAAGATTAAATCAGAGAAAGCAAGTGCCAGAGAGTGAGCTTTCCACAAGGGTGGTTCAGGACACAGACTGTGTTCCATTGTCAAGGATGGGATTCACCAAGGGGGGACAGTGAGGATGGGGACAGTCGGGATCGGGACAGTCATTGTTAGAAACCATTGTTTCTTCAGTAATTCAAGGGATAGAGCTGAGACCTGCAATAATGGTGTGTGTGTGTGTGTGTGTGTGTGTGTGTGTGTGTGTGTGTTTTCTCTTCCAGGCTGTTCCCCCAAGGCCTGCAACAGGGGAGCAGTTTCTCTCTTTGGAGGGGGTGGGAGTGTCGCATAACCTGAACACAGGATGGCTAGAAAGGAAGCGGACCTTCAGAATTAATTTGCAAGATTCCACTCTGCCGCTACCACCTTTAGAACTCTGGATTCAGCAGGAAAAGTGGTTTGCAAAGGCCCCGCCCCTTGGCCTCCTGGGGGAGGGGCTGCTGCTGTCTGCCTGACTCCATTTATTACCCTTGTCACCACCCGGGTCCTCAGGGACTGAGGCTCTTTGGGGTAGCCAGGGCTGCCCAGGAGCAGAGCTGACAGCTGGAAGCGGGGGTGGGGTGGGGGGGTGACTTCAAAGGCTGGCAAGGATCAAAAGCAGATGGAGGGTCCCAGGCGGTGGGTCCACTCACCTTTCCTAGCACAGGGTTACCTTGACTAAGAGCAGGGGCCCTCCCTGGTAGAAGGAGAGAGGACAGATGAGCCTGGCAGGCTTTGGAGACAGCCAACACGCATCCATGGAGGGCTTGAAATCGAAACCTGTTGACAGCAGTCGAGGGCTTCTGGGTAGACAGCTGCGGTCCAAACCCAGCCTCGCTGGCCGCCTCACCCCCATTTGATTTCAATTCCAAAAGTGTCTGCTGATCTCTAACAACCTGGACGCCATCTTCCTGAGATAGGGACAGGTGCTCACAAGCTGCCTTCTCCAGGTTCCTGCAACTCTCAAGTCTGACCTGCCTGCCGCAGTTCTCAAATCTGATCCATCACCAGGTCCCACCAAGCTCACTTTTATAGCCACAACTCAGTTCTCGGCTACCACCTTCTCTGGCCTAGAATTCTGCTGTGGCCTCCACACCCATTTCCCTGGGGCCACTCTGGCTTCCTTCCAGGGTGTTCTCTGTGGCATGGCTGACAGCTCAGATCTGAGCCCCCCTTCTTATTCTTGTGGGACCTCAGGTTGTTTCCTGTTACTGCCTTGGAGTGAACCATTGACCCAGCCGTCCTCTGGCATCTCTGTCAGGCTTTCTCAAGCTCCCTTTTACAAGACGCCCTTTCCATATGCTGTTCCCTCTGCCTGGAATACCACTACCTGTAGCTCTTTGAACACTCCTGTGTGTGCCCCAGTCTCGAGTGGGTCTCCAGCCCCATCTTGTAAACGCCACTCGGTGCATGTTTTGTATGTGTGTGAGTATTTAATTTCCATCTGCCTCCCCCACCACACTTTATTCTAATGGCCAGGGATTTTGTCTATATAAAAAGTCCCCCTCCTGGTCCCCAAATCTCCTACGGGGATTTTCATAGTGGTTTTCACAAATACTTGTGGCATGATACATGAATGAACCCGGTGAATGAAGGCATGCATCCAGCCAGTGTTTATTGTATGCTTGTTAAATGTGCCAAACGGCACTGTGCATAGCTTTTATCACCTCTCCAGGCACTGCCTTGATTAACATCACCTGCACAGCACTTCTGGGCATCAAGTTTGAGAAACCTGACCCCTCTATCTGTAGACATTTGCCGAAGGGATGCTACTGTCCTGCACCAGTGTAGGAGGCAGCAGTCCGTATGGCATGAAGATACCACCTCTGTTAGTATTCTGTCTAAACTCCACCCCCCACTTACCTGGCAACAACCATGTATGCTCCTCCCCACAGTTGCCTGGCAACAGCCAGGTGGGCCTGGCCCACTCTAAAAGGGGTTGCTTGCCCCTCCTCTCTCTATCTCTTGCTCCTCTCCTCTCTCCCGCATCTCTTATCCCTTACCTCTCCCCATTCCCTCCCCCCCCTCTCCGCGTGGTCATGGCCGACCTCTCCACTTCTCTACTCTCTCTCTCTCTGCCTTTCTCTGTCTCTACTACCCTCTTAGCTCCCTTCCCCATGCCCTAAATAAACTCTATTTCTATACTATACCTTTGCGTGTGGCTGGTCCCTCTGGGGAAGGGATGCCTGGGCTTGGGACCGCTGAGGCGCGCCCCGCCCCAACGCCTCCCTCCCCATATCACATATATTCTTATTATTTTTATAAACACATCAATCTCCATTAAGACTTTGCCTGGCTGTCACTCCTGGGGTGGCTCTGAGCAAGAGAAAGGGGAAGGAGTGGGCATGCTCAGAGCTGCCACAGGGAGAGGGAGCCAGGGCCTGCTCCAGGCACAGGGGATGTGGTGGCAGATCTCACCTACAAGGTTCCCACACCCACCGTGACAATCCAGAGTGGGATCCTGCAGTGGACGACTCCACACAGAGCACCAGACCTCTACTTGATTCGTCAGGAATTGGTTCCCCCACCCCACCCCACCTTGTGCCCATCTGATGTAGCCCAGGCTAACCTCCCCTTCACCTCTTTGTGCTGGACTAACTCTGTGCTGGGAATGGAACACGAAGCTTCATGTGTGCTAGGCGAGCATTCTACCAATGGAACCACATCCCCAGGCCTTACCTCCGTTTTCATTCCCTCAATAGTGTCTCAGAACTGCTTTAGATGTGCTCATTTTTTTTCCCATGGGATCCAAGTTCCACAGTAGATGTGATAAACCCCAGCTAGCCCCTCCTCTTTCACAAACACCCAGATAACCCACAGAGATGCTGCTTTTTCTCCGTTGCATGAATTTTGCTAATTTAGTTATTTGGGCATTTTGTGACAGCCTCACACTGGTGATCCTCCTGCCTCAAGCTGGGATTACAAATATGCACCTGATAGAAATACATTTGCTCTGTACATTTTCCCGGGGACTCTTTCTCCAGCTTGTCAATGAAATACCCTGGTGTTCTAGGTCATGACTCGAAGACCTAATTGGTTCTTTCCATTACCTTGCAGTGTTCCAGCTATGCCTACCCACAGCTCAGCATTTGGGCTAGCCCCATGCTCCCCAGGTGGGTGGTTAGAATGCATTCTTTATGCCTGGAGATGACCTCTTGATGTGCATGCACGTGCTTCTCCAGGAGTGATTCCTCCAAACAAAATTCCTGGGGCTCCTCATTTCAAACTGTAAAATCAGTTTGCACAGTGCTGTTGAGAAAGAATCTTATTCACAGCATACTACTTCTCCATGACCTGATCAAAAACTTTCGGGATAAACATAAGCAATTAATTTATTGACATATCTGTAGAGCTAGGATCAGATCTTGGCTAACTTCAGCATGTCAGGCAAGCACTGTACCTCTGAACGATGGCCTGTCCCTAAGGGATGACATAAAGTGCTTCAATAGGTGCTTCCACACCATCTTTCAGGGAATCACATTCAGTTAGGGAGCCTCACACAGCCAAGGATACCAGGCCTGGGTTCCCAGGCTCAGCCGGGCTGTGCTCGCTCTGTGGAGTCTGTGGAGCTTTCATCTAACGGCCAGAAGCAGGGTATAAGTGATCAGTTCCAGGCTTATCTCTGCTCCCCTCATGTCGTTAGAGTCACCATCTCTGACCGAGCTCCCTAATCCCATCCTTAGTCTAAAGCAAGGCTAAGCCTAAGGCCTGTGCTGTGATGTAGCGTCTTGAAATATCCATATACTTGCTTAGAAAGCAGATCCCTCTTATGGACATTCATGGTGAAGTTCTTTTTGCTTGTTTGTCTTTCTTTACCTTCTTCTTCTTCTTCTTCTTCTTCTTCTTCTTCTTCTTCTTCTTCT